>JAMKCH010009444.1:0-62958 GCA_023653785.1 Ophioderma brevispina | reverse complement strand
CTCACACGAGTCAATATTGCCCCATATAGCAAGCAACATCATAAATTATGTCAACATTATTGTCTCTTCAATCTAATACTACATCTTGCTGGTACAGTATTCTACTATGTTTAAATTTATTGGAATTTATGCAATTTTTGCACATGTGCAAATGACACCTTTGCACCATAACACACTCAGCGGAACTTTGACCACAATTTTGAAAGCAAACAACCATTTTCAGAAACACATTAGCTCACATTTTGACATACACAAACAACAATTTGTGCACCAAACTCACATGAAACTTCCACAATATTCTATACATTGCAAAATATTGAGAATAGATTGTGCTGCCTGCTGTTTCCTATCAAATATCCTTAATCACAAAACATCAAAACTGGTCATTTGAACTCTGAATCCCTGTTTTATCACCAAGATTCCAGACTCCTTAATTTCTGCTCCCTCCCCAGTCCCTGCTACTTACAAGGCCTAAAACGCATCCACATCTACTGATTAACCCATCCCACCTATAACTCACTGTGTACATTGTAACTCAAACTCTCACTGTAACTCACCTAACCCAACCTCACTAATTTATCTGCTCCACCTCTGTAATTTGAAATTCCAACCCAACTTTGGATAATTTACACAACACGCATCACAATTAAAAATCATGTCCCCCTCGTGAAAATGATATAAAAGTCCTAGTCCCCTATAATGCAGATCAAGCAACACACAATGACCATGAGCTTACTTACAGTTACTCACATAGAAAAATCACTATTATGTTATACGTTATTGTCCAAATCATTCCCATGTCTTATCGCTGCTATCTTGACAACAGTAAAAGAAATCATAGGGTCTAACTCCAGACGACAACTCCTCACACAGCACCAATCTTGTTATAGTTTCAATATCTCGTCGCTATTCCATCCCATATTGTCTCAATGTCGTCTTCCATCCCCCAGTAATATCCATGGTGAATTTACTTCTCCTCAGTTCACTCGTTGGTTGCACTCTCGTCCTTGTAAAGTCCATGTCTTCGTCTGAAGGCCGTACCAAAAGTTTCACACGCTGTAACCCTAAAATTTGGCCACGTGACTACAATTGACCAATCAGCTGCGCAGAATACGAGAATTCCCCAAAATGCCAAAGCTTCCTGTCGCAACCTGTCGACTGCGTACACACGTGCAAAAAAGTTGTTTACGCACTTGTCGGTAGCCTTTGTGGTACTTTGTGATCACATACCGCAATACTGGGGGGGGGGGGGAGGGGGAGGTTATAGAAATTCTCCCGAGATGAAGGTTAATAAACAAAAGCAGGGCGCCCCTCTTGGAAGTGTGTGTGGAATCCAGGAGAGTGTAAATAAATCAATATAGGGTCAAAAAGAAAATTTGCATTATTGAGCTGCTTGTGGGAGGAGGCCTAAAGTGATCAGGGTGAAAAAGTTTTTCCAACTAATTTTTCCCCATTTCTTGTTCTTTCCTGGATCCTAAAATAACGCCTTTTTAGTTTTCTTCATCTCAGAAGACTGAGCATTGGTTTCCTTCGATGAATTGCTACGCTTCTTTGGAGTATGAGGCAGACGTCTAGTGACTAGTTGCTTGGCAGGGGACCAGTTCCGTGGATTCGTAATCTTTCTCTCAACCATTTGTTTTATTTTTGGCAAGTCTTTCTTTGGAACCTTGGCCCTTGTGTATAGCATGACATCTCGCAGTTGAGTTTTGGCTAGATTAAATGTTGGAGGCATCTGAAAAACAAGATCAAACTATTGTTTATATAAAATTGATCCATTGAAGTTTACAAAGCATCTGAAATTAACAAGGTATTATTAAGTATTGGCAAGTAAGTCCCTGGAAAACTTAAACAGCATTCAACTGGATACAAAACCTTTGGGTCAAAGGTCATCTAGGGTTAATTTAGGGCCATTGTTGAAGTATTCAAAAATTTTAAAATTGTACAAAGGTATAAGCAGACCTGTGAGTAGGATTTTGAAAAGGTAACTGAAAAAAAAATGAAAAGAGCTGGAATATGGCGTAATACTGGGCACAGAGGTCAACAATAGGCTGAAAATGAAAGAAAAAGCTAGAATTTCTTACTTTTTGAAGTGATAAAAAGCTGAAATCAGCTAAAAAGCTGAGCTCTCAATGGCCTGTATAAGATATAACATTGCTCCTGATAAAATTCTTGTGACATACCTTTTCATCACTAAGCAAGCTTCCCTTGGTATCATTCTTTTTCGTATAGAAGTACACATTTTTCAAAGGGTTCTCGCCTTTCTTTGGATTTTCTGTGCCATTACTGGGATTCCCTGTGTCTTTCTTCAAGCTCTGCTTGACTTTCTTTCCATAGTTATATTCATGATTCTGTTTATAGATTTAAAAATACAGGAACATTACAATAAGGCTGCATGGTTTATAATAGTTAGTAGAAAGTATCACTTAAAACCTGCCTCCAGGGCTGAGTTAACAGTGTCTGCTCACATGATATTGGATTGAGGACTAAATTACTGGTTCCATGCCAGAATTCATTGTAACAATGCTGAGATGACATCGTACGCATATCAATGGGTTTGAATGCTAAAATTTTAAAACCGAAGCTGAACAAGTGAATAAAATTACGCGAAAGTAACGTTTCACATGAAATTAATGATACAGAGAGGAATATCAACGGAACAAGTGATGGTTCCATGCAAAAAATGAAAGGTAAAATGTGCAATTTTTGGTCGTAAGGTTGCTGTCGACCTGATGAAAATATCGTTTTTTTTTTTTTTTTTTTTTTTTTTTTTTTTTTTTTTTTTTTTTTTTTTTTTTTTTTTTTTTTTTTTTTTTTTTTTTTTTTTTTTTTTTTTTTTTTTTTTTTTTTTTTTTTTTTTTTTTTTTTTTTTTTTTTTTTTTTTTTTTTTTTTTTTTGTTCATTCGTTTGTTCATATGTAAGTTAGCTCATTAATGTTCATTAACATGCACATATCTGGATGCAAATCTATAGTACAACACTAGAAGTCTTCATGGTTTACTCATTTGGTACACATTAGTTTACAGTGTTAAACCACAATAAATTGCACATCAGAATTGATTATCCATGCATGCATACTATTTGACTAATCCATCGCCTTTGTTGTTATAGTATGGATCAGTGTGAGTACGCGGTATTCTTGTAATAAATGAGCTTTAACATATTTGGTGATAGAAAGTAACAGTGCATTTATGATATCTTTACTATTATATAGTATTTTAGTGTGTATTTTTTTATTCATGTCTTAGTCTTTCATTTGAGGAGAGAAAAATTGAAGAAATGTATAATTTTAATTGTATGCTGTATACAAACTAATGACACAAATGAAAATCAACAATGGGATTCAGCACGACGTATCCAGGAATGTTTAAAAGATGTATCCATATACAATCATAACATTGCAAACAGGGCCGCCGAGAGAAATTAGGGGCCCGGGGGAACCTTTGTTATGGGCTCCCGTACTTCTTATTTGCATTAATACTAGCCCCGAAGTTCAGGTGTATTAAATGTTTAGCGGTCCCGTATTTGTTTGTACGGGCCACCTGGGACTGCTTCTATGAGATTTTGGCCCGAAATTATGCTCCAGGACCATATGGGCCAGGACCATATGGTCCTGGAGCTGGAGAATTATTCTAAGACAAATATGAATGCACATGCTCCAGGACCATATGGCAAATATGGTCCTGGATCAGTATTTGACTAAGAATATTTTTCCAGTGCTCCAGGACCATATTTGCCATTTGCTCCTGGACCATTTATGTATTCAAATATGCTCCAGAAGCATATTCAGCGTATTCAATATGCTCCTCGACCATATTTTTTATTATGGCAAATATGTTCCTGGACCATATTTGACAGAATATTTTTCCAGATTATTTATGCTCCAGGACCATATGCTCCAGGACCTGGTCCTGGAGCGTAATTTCGGGCCAAAATCTCATAGAAGCCCTAGGACTCCGGGTCCCCCCCCCCCTTTGACTTCCTCCACTCGACGGTACTGATTGCAAGAAAGTTGTATATGCACTCTGTGATAGGCCCTCTAACAATAATTACATACTATGATCACAAGATTTTTCTTCGTGCAGTATGGCTTTAATTCGGGGTCACCTGTCAGTAAGGCTTGGATTTCATCGTCCTTTTCTGGTACACCCTGTAGTAAATAGACATCAAGCAAAACAAAAAAACAAGCAACAAAACAAAACAGAAAATTTAAGTTAAAGAACTTGCGAAGTGGAAGAATTCGTATCGTTAAGCTGGTGTTTAGCTGCGGAAGCAGCTCTACAAGTGAGGTTCTGGGTTATAATAATAATAATATTTTTTATTATTATGCATCTGTGGTGCAATACCACAATGCGATTAGTGCGTACCGCCCAACACTGCACAATACGCAAAAATATCGCGCATTCGGTCATGCAACTCGTCAAGCAAATTGCTCTCTTTTCATTAGTTTTGAAGCCATTTTAAAACTATTTTTGTCAAGTCAGCTTCTTCTTGCATAATAATAATAATAATATTGGATGTCTTTTTTCGGCTGATAACAGAAAATATCGCCCTCGCCAAGAAAATATCAGGCTCGTCTTCGACTCGCCCGATATTTGATCTAGGCTCGGGCGATATTTTCTGTTATCAACCTCAGCCATCCAATATTATATAAATATTGCGCTCCACTCACCTTGTTGTCTGCATCAGGGATTTCCCCTATACATTGATACAAATCTCGTGTTTGGATCCTACGCAGTATGTCCCTTGCCTTTCGGAGTTCTGGATTAGTGGACCTTGCTATAGCCCCTATGATTTGATCATCAAGCTTGGAGTAAATACGCATGTTATGAATAACATCCATCATTGGACCAAACTCTGGAAACCTGAAATGTGCAAGAAGTATATAAGATCAATCGTAGATATTTCCAGAAATATCTATTGTCGATCCGCATTGATACGTTCGTCCCCCTGGAGTTTGGACCTATTCAATTAAGTCGGAGAGGGAAAATGAAAGAATTCAAATGCACGTGCCACACCGGATTATCTTGGAGGACACTCCGGCCATAAAACTCACTCACCTGCCCCTAAATACAATTTCATTCATGTATGGAAACGCACAATAGTGTATTTCATTCCTTAACATTCCTCACACTTGTTGGTAATTGCATAATCACAGCATCACCCTATATGATTTATGTTGTTATGGATCACCCTAGTTAAAGCGTGTAATCTGAGCATGCGCAATGTGATTACTTTGAGTCTACAACATGTCAGAACTAAGCTAAACCTGTGTCTCCGAGTCTCGTTATTTACTTGGGATTTATAGTGAATGCCCTACCGTAACATGGTGTCAGAGTGGAGATTCTGACAGTGGAGTGGCTCCCGCCCGCACTGATACATGTCCGTTCGCCGTGGACGTCTTTAAAATGTGAAATTTGAGTGATTTTATCTGGTCACGCCGGGCGTAAAATAAAACTTTGATTGAAATGGATTTCGTCAGTTTCCGAAGATTACCGATTGGTCGAAAGTGTGAAGTGGCGACGGTCTGTGTTTACCGGATAATAATTGCCTACGGTCATGGTACGGATTGTTTACGCTGATGGAAGTGTACAAATCGGCGAATTATATCCATGTTGTGCGTGTCCTGAAATTAAATGGACATCGACTTTGAAGACTTTTGTGTATTATATATTGTATGTTTGCTAAACTGGACCAGCAAGATCGCATATCGTGGGCATTGATCATTTGAATGAAAAATGTGTTGTGCAGTTGTGAGTACTTTATGTTTGCTGAGCCTTCAAACAGCAAGATTGCAAACTGGTAGACGTTTGTTATTAAATCGTCGTGTACTACTATATCCTATTGCTGAGCTGATACAGTAATTGTTGCAAACAATATGTATAGCAAGTGACAGTGAGCTACTCAAGTCAAATGTAGACTTGTACTTTTGTCGATGCAGAGTCATTGATTTCAACCAATTTGGAGTTGAACTGAACCGTGTTTGAAAGGCAACTGCCATATTGAGCAATTAATGAGTGTGCTGTTTCAACACCTTGAGTTTGTGATATGGCCAAATGTAGTGTCATATGCACAGTGATCTTCAAAGCTTCGGGACTTCGAAGGCGAAATGAGGATGCACATAGACTCTGACAATGTCAACAAAAGCCGGTCAACTACTAAAGTTGCGCAGCAGGATCTGCTGATGGAACTCACTGGACATTGCTGTTTTCTTCAAGTTCAAGCATGGATACTGTTACTTTGAAATAAATCTTGTGTAAAATATCTTAAAATCAGCGATTACAAGTAATAGCGGCCTTTAATGGCATGCAATAAAGAGTTTTAATCCACGTTGGTTATATGTAAATGCAAAAATTTTCCTCATATGTGATTCATCAGCTTATAACTGGAACATTTGCAAAGTCTGGAGAGCCAGGACTTATATCGTTATGTAGATGAATTGACTTTAGGAGATTCAGAGGAAATTGATAATTGATGACAATATAATTTGTCACTTGAAAGGTTTAAAATAATCGTGGACATTGAACATTAGATTATTCAGATATAAATATTAATGGTCATTTGGAGGGATAACTAAATTTTTCATTTTTACTGCTATAAAGGTAGAGACTTTCTTTATTTTAAAAAAAAAAGGAGAGATGAATAGAAGTTTAAATTCAATAAGTGCTAATATGATATTATGCAGTGTTGGGCGCAACACCACCCAAAATTTCATTTCGGACTACAAAATTTAATGTTTGGTCTTGATAAACAAAATTGTGTTTTCGGCTACAAAAAACCTGTTGACTTGAAGTGATTGGTGTTTTCAGAACAATTGCCTAGTGAGAGTCATTCAAAAATAAAATTTGTCTTCCTAAAGAAGGAAAGGTGTAGGTAATTGCATAATCACAGCATCACCCTATATGATTTATGTTGTTATGGATCACCCTAGTTAAAGCGTGTAATCTGAGCATGCGCAATGTGATTACTTTGAGTCTACAACATGTCAGAACTAAGCTGTGTCTCCGAGTCTCGTTATTTACTTGGGATTTATAGTGAATGCCCTACCGTAACAACAATAACATGATTAACAGGAGTCCCTGCGCCTCATTGAATTTTTCACCTCCGCAAGAATGGTACGGGGTCACATATCAGATGAATCGAGTATAGGAAGATCTCGGACATATTGTAACGAGCCGAGGGTCTTGAATGGTAGCGCAAGCTTCGACGACATACAGCAACGGGTTCGGATATTTGAAATTGACCAAGGTCTTCCTAATAAAACCCCCAAGTCCACTCCTGAATTAGCTGCAATGACAAATTCTTTTGAAAGCTTCCATTTTTTTAATGCAATATTTAAATTCACAAAGGACAATAACGTCTTTTCAGTGTTTAAATTCAGCAGCCTCCACTGAAACTTGGTAGCTTATTTACCTTAGTTTTAACCCTGGAATCAACTTTGAAGAATTCTTAGTTTGTAAACTTTGTAGTCCAAAGACCTGAAGCCTCCCGGAAGGATTCTAGGTAATCAACCTGGAGAATTGTTGAGACGACTAGCCCAAAGGAAGCAGACTCTTCCATAACAATTCCCCAAGCTGGTTCACCAAACCCCTCAGAATGACTTTCTAGCCCCTGAATTCTCATGTTCTTAATTGTCCATTGATTATTTCCATTACTTTTGGCTGCTTATTTCCATTACTTTTGGCTGCTTATTTCCAAAGTGCTATTCAAATTTTTACAAATATTTTTAAAACTGTCTAATTCAAGTTACTTCATTAATTCTTGCAAATTAAATAGGATCCTTTTAAAATTACATAAACTTAATTGAAATTATAAATCATAATTGCTAGCAAATAATCTTCTTTCAAAGCAAACAATAAACCATACTACGAAATGAAAGTGTGTGACCACAGAAAATAATTCGGACTCTCATTGACATCCGCACTCGCTTCAAACTTTCAACACAGGGATTGGATTGATCAACCATTTATCAAACTTTAAAAGATCTAAAATTTGCCACGCAACTCCCCTATTAAGAGGGAATGAATTCAGCATTCTGCCACCACATCCCCCAACATGCAGTTTATTCCGCTGAGGTCGCCAAACTCATAGGGTGTGGCACAACACTAAATTCTTTCCTTTAAGAGCTTCAAACCTCAGGCAAATTATGTTTCTCCTCTAACAATTCCTAATTACGAGAAACTTGTAGCTTTCTTCCCTCCCTAGTTTCGCGAGTAACGGGGGATGTGCAAAATGAGCCACATTTCCTTTTCAAATACAATAAAACTAACTTTAAACCCCAAGAGACTGGTGGTTTCACTAGTCTAAACAATTTCACATCTCCACTTTCACACTCTCCAAAATTAATGCAAACTTCATGTTTCCGATCCACAACTGTCTCAAAAATCGTTCCCCCTGATCTCCACAAAACCTGGAGTCTTTCTTTCCTTTAGATTGAACTCGTCTGCCATTAATCTTTCTTAAGCTCCCGTGGACCTGGATGAAAACTATGCCTTTTTGCGTACTAAAAGTGTTTCACCAGTATTGAGAAGAAAATTAAGCCATCCACTTCCTATCCAAACCAATCCAGCATCCCTAGGTATTATTACATACTTTGAGACTGAAAGGAAAAATTATGCTCGTATTCCCTTCCCACCTAAAAACTTGAGAAAAACTAACTTCAAAAAATGGCTGATATCACACATGTCAACACACATGTCATCATAAAATTTCGTGTTTCCTAAAGCAATATTCCCCCAAATTACCAAATCTGGATTCTCAACCATCTTTTCCTGAATTTCGATGATGCTTGGTACAGAAGATTTAAAAAGACAAGTTCCTCACCATTTTTTGAACCAGTATATTTATTCGCACACAGTGGTGTCCAATTGGAAGCCAGAAACAGCAACTGACTCATTCAAGCTCAACAGAGTGTAAAGTTGCACCAAGTGAGGGCCATTCAAACTTGCCAGGTAGGGCAGGACCACATTGTTACACCACACCCCCTCCCTAAGGGACGCCCCATTAGACTTCAAGGGGGGTTTGGAAGTTGGGTGAGGGCAAGTTTTTTTTTCGTTGGCTTTGGAGCAAGTTTGTTTTTTTTACTTCAAGTCCATAAGGCTGGATTTTTTTTTTTTTGCCTACTTGAGGACGTGTTTTTCGTAGAAGGGCGGGTGAGTTTTTTTTTTAATGAAAGTGGGGAACGTTTTTTTTTTGCTCATATGGTGGGTGGAAGTTTTTTTTTTTTAGAAACTTTCCCACCCCCCCCCCTTGAAGTCAAATGGTGCGTCCTAAGAAGTCGCTCTCGCCCTCCGTGTACTTCCATACACCTTACAATTTTAGATTTTACTATAAGCAACTATTCTTTTTAACCATTTCAAATTCAAAGTCCATCTTCTCATATAGCTGCAACATTTTCCTATCTGCGCTGGAAAAGACTACCACATGTGGGTCAAAAATACATTGCAAAATGGCAAAGTTTTAAAGTTGGTAATTCAGTCCAGTTTACTGACAATTGGCAACTCAGCTATCAACTCGAGCAGGAACGGCGCCAGATCCAACTCGGCTGAAGCTTACATTTTCCACAGTCGCAGAATTCTATCATGCCATCTTTCACCTCAGCAATATAATTTTCTGGTTCTATACTTTTCCAGCTCTCCCAACAACAGTAACTTGTATAGTGAAAATTTGGCTTTTCCCACACCGGACTGTCCATCATGCTGCAGTCATGACATTACAGTTCCATCAAACTTAACTTTCCATTCATGCAAAACTTTCCATTTTATAATCTTGAATCGGGAAGGCAGTTTTCGAGTTCTTTTGGGTCTCATTTTGGTCGAATTTTCTGCTTATTGGTTTTCAGTTCATTTTCATGAGCCGAATCCTGAGATAGGTTCGTCCAAGGGTTCTTTCTTTGAAGTCTCTATTGTCTCAGTTTCAGTTAGTTTTGGTTCCCATCTCCATAATGTTGAGTTCTTGTGTTGGGCGCCTGAAAACTTTCAAAGTTGTCGGACTTTTGTTCACCGTAGATGGGTCTGGGGTGCTCTTCTCATCACAAGAGTCGGATCCAGCATGATTCTCGTTCTCATCAACAACGAATTGCCAATGTCCAGAGTTCCTTTTGTCTTCCTTCTCGCCCATGAGCCGGTCTTTCATAACATGGCTTAATATTCAGGTCAAATGTACTACTTCAGCTTGCGAGCGTGATGTTTCTGATCCTAATTTTTTGGCATCTGATAACTTTTTCATATCTTACACGGTCTCTGCATCTACACTGTAATTTGGGGGTAATCCCCTTGGTCCTAGCTGATATTCCCCAAACTTTGTCCCCCTTTCTGAATGGTTGGCCACACACTTTCAAATCATATTACTGTTTCTGTCGCTTTTGAGCAACAAGTGAAGCTTCGCGAGCGATCTCAAAGACTTCCTCAGCGCTTCGCGAATCTCAGAGCATACTCCTCTTCCCTATCTCCCTTCCTCAGAGCCCGGGACCCTCCCAGCAACCCGTTACCAAACCCAAGGGAATGGAACTTTCCCTTCCAAACATTAAAAGATTGGGGACAAACCAGAACTTTCCCGAGAATGCTCGATAGCGCATGAGCACAAACGGAAGATATTTATCCCAGTCTTTCTGGTCAGAACGAACATACTTTATATCATGTCTGCTAAGTTCGGTTCATCTTCTTTCGACTTAAGAAGCCGCGAGTCAAAATTCTTTCCCCTGTCTGTATGTATCTGACTTAGAACCCCATAACGACACACACATTGAGTCACAAATACACTATTGTGCGTTTTCATGCCTCTTGATTGGGGGAGGGATAGCCTCCCGCCCCACTTCGTAAAATAATCCATTATGACTAACCATAACGATTTCCCCAATTCCTGAGACTGGAGTGGACCCATAATATCCATAGCAACTTTTCCATTGGAAATCCTACAGCAGAAGGTTGTAAAGCCGCGGAGGGGGCGCTCGCCTCTGTCGCGGAGTTCCTTTTCTTCGTTGACACTTAACACAAGAACGTACCCAGTATCAACAATCCTTCCGTATAATTGACCCAAATAACTCGACGAATCTTTTCGGGTTTTGTGCTCGTCCCTGATGTCCCAGTTCTGTGGTTATGAGCCACCCAGTACCCCCGCGTTTTCATCCTAAAAGGAACCGACCAACTGTTGAATGTTTAAATCAATTCAACACGCAAAAAAATTCGATACATTTATCCCTTCACATAGCTTTCCAGTTGTTGCCCCACTTGCATCCAAGAGACACTTGGTAGTTACACCATAGCGAGCAATATCCCTCCAAGGAGGCTTCTCCCCACTTTCAAGTGCAGCAATAAGTGGTGACAATCTTGGATCCTCTCTTTGCATTTTCTTGATTTAAATCATGCCAAACTCCCCACAAGAAAAAATGGTCCCACATCCTGGTCCCACATTTAGGTGTTCCTTCAAGCAAATTTCAAATCAAGTTTCCACTTTTTCCTCTCGGGGCATTCGGTTTAACTCGTGACATAGCATCATCAGCAGTTCGATGTTGAGTTCCAGGACGGTGCTCGATATTAAAACAAAACATACTGAGAGTTTCATCAACGTGCTAATTGCCCTTCAGGATACTTGAAATTCAATAACCACTTGAGAGATCCAATATTGGTCCTCACCCTGAACCTCCGCCCATACAGATAGTGGCGAAAATGCTTAACAGCTGTCACCACGCTAGCAATTCCTGTCTTTTACCCTCTATATTTCCGTTCCTCTTACTGAACTTCTTGCTAGCGTAAGCGATAACCACTTCTTGCCCTTCCACGCTGTGACCAAACATTCCCTCCAACTCCATCTGCACAAGCATCAGTATCCAAAATATCCAACGAAAAATCTGGGTATCATAATATCGGAGCAGATGTGAAACGCTTTTTTAACCTCTCAAAAGCGTCCTCTGACAAGCTGGATTCCATTTGAACGTCATGCACTCTCCTTTTTTTGAGTCAACTTTGAAGTGGAGGTAGCTATTATACTGAAGGCCCTAATAAACTTGCGATAATAGCCTGCAAGTCCCAGAAAGCGTTCTAACCTACTTAACAGAAGTGGGAACAGGCCAGTTTTGAACCTTTTCCACTTTCGCAGGATCATTAGACACCCTTTTGAAGTCACTAGATGTCCAAAATACAACCACGTCAGAACGAAAGAAAGTACACTTTTTTGGGCTTTAATTTCACAACCGGCATCCATCTCAACCGCTTAAAAACCTTCTCCAAACGTTTTCCACATGTTTTTCAATTGAAATCTGCCATCACGAGAATGTTTCATCCAAATAGACCAACAAACATATTTTCCGTCCCATTGCAAATCAGAGAGAGCCCTTTCCATCAACCGTTCAAAAGTGGCAGGGCATTACATAGCCCAAAACTCATAACATAAATTCAAAATGTCCCGGGAGCCCTGAAGAAAATGAATGCCGTCTTAGCCCTATCTTTAGGATCAATCTCCACTTGTCATATCCCGAGGCTAAATCCATAGTTGAAAACCACTTGCTCCCACAAGACAATCAAACTATCATCAATCCTCGGGAGGGCATACGCATCTTTCCTAGTACAATCATTAAGACGGCGCATGTCCAAGCAAACGAGCCGACCCATCCTTTTTCATGCCAACAAGACTGGATTTATTCTATGACGAGTCTCCTATGGACTGGCCGTTCTATCTCTTTTCTCTTGTGGTAAGGCACTCTGCGTACAGGTTGCTTAATCAGTCTTTGATCGCCAGTGTCAATTTGATGATAAGTCAGGCTTGTTCTTCCTAGCTCTCCAGGCTTGGCAAAAAGCCCTTCATTCTTTCCAAGAAATTCCTTCAACTACTGTTGTTGATCTTCACTCAACTCAGCTGAGCTCCTTTCAATCAAAGCCTTCCACTCTTCTTCGAAGCTGGAGTCCGACTTCTCATACCAATCTTCCTCATCGGAGACAATTTCAGCAGGTTGAATCATGGCAACATGAGTCTTGTCGTGAATTATTACTGGCTCAGGACTGATATTCATCACCCTTAAAGGAATAACAGATGAAGGGGAGACAACTGCTTTGCTACCAAAATACCAGGCTTGTTTTGTTGGAATCTATTTGATGCCTCAACCATTCCAAATGCCGAAGAAAACGTACGGCCAGCTATTTTCCCAGGGACTATCATTTCTCTACCAGGCTCTACAACTACTGTCTGTGCCAAAGCAACCCTACAACAAGAACTAACATGTTTCTCCCTGTAGATAGGAACTTCTAATCCACCCACAGAAAAACATGGCTTCCAGGGTTCCAAACTTCCTTTATGCCCAATAAAGAAATCATTTCCAAGAATTCCCCATTCCAAAATATTCATGTAGCCTTAAGTGGTCCGTCAAACGGTTCCAACTTCAATCCACTTGTGTGGAAGAAATATAACTAACTTCAAAAATGGCTGACATAACACATGTCAACAAACATTTTCATCCATAAAATTTCATGGTCCTAAAGAAAATATTCCCCCAAATTAGCAAAATCTGGGCTTCTCAAACCATCTTTTTTCCTAATTAAGAATGATGCTGGCTTGGTACCCAGATTTACAGACAAAGTTTTTCTCACCGTGTTTGAACTCATTATATTTCTTCCACACAAGTGGTCCCCTTGGAACAAACAGCACTGACTCATTCACAATTCAAGCTCCAACAGAGTGTACAAGTGCACCAAGATGAGGCAGTCATCCAACTTGCCATTAGGTCAGGACCAACATTTGTTACAATATTAAAGGTGCAACGAAGAGATTTCACAAAAGGTGTCCAAAGCAACTCGGAAGCCAGCCCCCATAATCCTTTGCGCGCGAACCATATTATCGACGGGTAATGGCGTGTTGACTCCATTTCTTTCTTTGTCGCCGGGAAGGTAACAACGTTCAAGTGTATCGACACAGCTATACGCTTTAGTAGCACGTCACGACGGTACAACAACAAATTCAATGTAAGCACGGCACATGAAAAGAAAATGGCAATTCTTCAACACCAAATTATTGACCATTTTCGGTAAAATGTGGGGTTCAGAGGACAGGCTATTGCCGATTGGGCCATTGACTTTTTATAAAGCGACAGTGCATAACTTCTTCTTGCAGCTGAGGCTGGTTAATTTATTGGTTGTCCTAAAACCCATATCCTTTTAATGAAGAACCACAAAACAGCACATGATTGAATGTGAAAGGGAGACACTTGTAATTCTAATCTAGAGCCAGTTCACCCAAGTTACACAAAATTAAATAGGGGTATCGTCTCGGATAGGGTATCCATTGAACCAGATCTTTCTCGGGTAGGTGCAGTTTCATCCATTCCCGGTCTGAAAAGGATCACCCCATCCAGACCCTTGTAATGTAGGTGATTACTCAGGCTCATGCTGGGGTGGGGGAGAACCTTATGATTTGTAAAAAGGTATCAAAAGTCCACAAACAATGGCCTGATTCTTGCTACCCCATCAAAATACCCTGGTGCCACCCCAGTAGAACTCTGTACCCGTTAACCCCCCCTGACAAAAAAGGACACCTCTCTTTCTTGCCCATCTTTTTCGAGTCTGAGTTACTCATAGAGTGCTTCAGCATACCTGTAACAAAGAATACGCAATTTATAATCACAGAAAAGCTACATCGGATTTATAAATAGTGTTATAAAGATAAACCAGAGTATCAACAACACAGTAGACATAAGCAGGGACTGTCGACCCCCACCACATTTAAATTGGTTCCAGTTTGACTTAGATTTGCGTAAAAATCTTTAGATCATTCTACAGTTCCTGATTGGGGATGTTTGCACCAACATATTATAAAAATGTTAAGTAACATATGCAAAATACTCATCTAGACACAAACTGACAAATTCTGACCCATGACATCCACATCACAATAAATAAGTTTTTAACTTAAAGCAAATTGGACTATTTGTTTATGTATAAAATATATATCTTGTGGGTCTAAAGGCAAGCAGTTGTTTCCAGTAGGTAGCCAAAAAACATACAGTGCGATATTGTTTGAAAAGGATTTTCCCAGAAATGCTAAATCGGGCAAAATGGTTAAACTTTAAAACAGTTTTGCAGTTGCAAACCACGTGACATTTTACTGTCAAATTCTCAGTGATTATAAAACAAAATATAAATTGGGATCACATATATTTCCCAATGAATTGTCGATCTCTGAGTGTGTTTGTCAAAAAAAATCAAATTTTCTCTGTTCAAACAAAATCACGGCCTACTGCAAACAAACGTTTGTTTCCTTTTGCTTCACCCTAGCAAGGGTTAGGGCATTTCATTAAAGGATTTGATTTTTTTGTGACACCCTAAAAGTGTACTTAAGTTGGGAACTTTATTGGGAAAAGCGAGAGTATTTCCAGTTTGCATAAATGTTCTATATCTTAGCTATGACCTTTTCGACATGACAGTTGAGAAGTGCAGACATATGATTGGAGTGATACCATATCACTCTTTTTCAAATGGCTATATAGATACTCATAAAGGAAGCATGTTGACTGACTTAAAGAGACACTGGCACATTTTGAAAATAGTGCGCCCTCAAGATTTTTCAAAATCGATATTTTTGCATGGTTGTAAAGCTTTTATATACATTAGCCCTCACCTGAAATGATAAGTCAGCGTCCTTATGGGTAAACAGATCGATTTTATAATTAATATCGCCGGCGACATTAATTCAGCAGACGACGGAAATGGCGCTTAACACAAAAAAAAGCGCACGCCATATGCATATTTCCCACGGCATGCACCCTGTTTGACCGGTCTGTGACCTTTGTGGTTTTAATGGCAATGAGTACGAGTCTATGATATTCATGTAATATACACATTTGTTGATTAAAGTTATGCAAAACTTAAAAGTTAGCCTACAAATTAACTGGATGCCTTTAACCTCTTATTAACGTCCCTATTATATCTGTTTTGGGGTATGTTATTTTTATGTGTAAAATATATCTCTGTTCTTTCAATGGCCTAGACTATCATTTGAGAGCAAATTGAAGAAATTTCATATTTTGTGAAAATGTGCCAGTGCCCCTTTAACACTAACAGGCAAAAATGTCTGACTCACATTTCTTCTACAAGCTTGACTACACGATGCTGGTAGGCCTATCATGGAGATCCCATCTGACTGCAAACATCGCGCTTACATCTCGCATTAGCTGTGCAAATAATAACACAAAGGTTTGTTAAAACAAAGCTATTGGAGCACACAGTCTATTCAGAGAAAAGACTCTTAAAGCCATAAAATATTACAATTAAAATATAGGTATCCCCCCACCCAGATCAGAAATCACTTCCACTATAGATGGTACTAAGGATAGCTTCGGTGTAAATTTTCTTGCTGTTAGTGAAGCATTACACACCATAAGGAACAAGAAGATTTGTGATGCATTATGGAAGTTACCAGATATCTAGCCCAGAAATGTTTCTTGGATATGAAAAATCCTGACTCTGCATGTCCTTTCATCAAGGCGTTGAGCATATTTTCCTACAGCGTCTGTATACGATGTGGTATAGCGCCCTCTCATGGGGAGTCTCTAGCGCCTTGCTCCGCTTGGCCGAGGGTCTTTGACAAAGACTACACTACATGTTAATACACATTTAACCTCATTTGACCCTACACAACCTTGAGCTCAAATGGCCTTGACGCCTTTGCATTACCTATTCTCCCCATGGGAGCACAGTCTTTAACATGCTAAGTTAAATGTAAGCTTAAAAAAATTTACCCCAATATCTCATTGACCCTTAAATTTGACCATGATAGATACACTTTAAACCCACCATCACTCACCCCAAGGGTGATTCTAAGCGTTATTAAGATTGAAACTAGACTTTGGCAAAATTGAGAGCGATTGCAATATCACTTTGACTTTAGGACAATGACCTAATTGACCTCTGACCTAGATTTGACCCTACAGAATTTTTACCACCTCAAAATCCCTTGACACCCTCAGACCAAAACTACCTCCAAAGTTACATAAAATTTAAAGTTTAGACTTTATATAAGCGGATGTAAATATGCATGATACATTCCAACTTAGGCATTTTTTTAAATAATTATCCCTCCTGGAAGCCAAGGGGATATTACGACATAGCTTCCTCCTGTATATCATGCAGGCGCGTAAACCAGACCTGAGCCTCCGGGTGGCAAGACTCAAAGAAGTTTCCCCGATTGCTGTATCAATTTTTTCCGCCTAGCTACGCTCGCCGGGTAAACCGTAGTTTTTCCAGTTGGTTCGAATTCTAAAAGAACGGGTTGATAGTGACTGAGGCAGTGGCGTAGCCAGCTGTTTTTTACAGGGGTGGCAAGGGGGAACATATTTTTCAGGGGGCAAGCATATATTAAAATGTGTTAGTTAGCATGTTATGGCCTATGTAAATCGCTATTTCAGGGGGGGAAAGAGGGGGGGGCAAGTTCCCACGGGGGGGGGGCAGCCTGCCCCCATCTGGCTACACGCCAACTGGAATGATGGGCCAGAAAAAATTGTACATGATGATTGGACAGGGGACAGCGTACAGAACCTACGCGAAAGCAACTGTATTTTTGTCCTCTCAGAGAACTTTCAAATCATATTCTTATAGAATTTTGATCGCCAATAGCGGCACTCAATTAACAAGAATCAGGTTGAGGTCAACTGAAAGGACGCATGTTCAGATAATCTGGGACCCCCAGTCAAGGCGAGGTCCAACAAAGTACTGCTTATTTCTTTTCAGCAAATCAACTGTGTTTGAAATGATCGCTATTGTAAAAAACGGGTTTAAAAAATAGATTGGTCAAGGTACGTTTTTGTTGGAATTTCGGCGTTGTTACATCTTTGAATTGTTTGAAAAGCGTAAAAGTATAGATTATATATCTAAACTAGCGTGCTAAAGTGGTATTGATGGTTGACATTAAATGTAAAAATTCGTTATTTTTAAAAGAAATCAAATGATACAGATTTTAGATGCAAAGTCGGGCTAAAACCTGCCGCAAATATGCTATTGGAAACGGACAGCTCTGATTTTCATACTTTTCAAAAGTTACAGCATTTTCTTCCATAATCCATAAAAAATAAATTAGAAGAACATACGAAACGGTCAAGTCTACGAAAATAACACAAAATATATTTCAAATGTTTAGGTCCAGTTTCTCTGTGTGGTTGCTACGGTATCAATCAATATTGTCATTTTTTTTGGCAAGACCATGGAACCAATCGTAATCTCGTAAAAGACAGCCCGAAGTATACTTTTTATTTAGTATAGTTTAACATCATTTTAGTACCACGAGAAAGTTGGACACCAATGAAGGACACATAGGAAGCCACATATCTTATCAACAGTTTGCTAATGTTCAGTTTGCCAAGTCCACGGTTTGTTTGGGGACACTTCGCTTAATCTTAAATTTGAATACAGTTTTCAAACAACTGTTATCACATAATTATATGTGGAATATAAATTTTCTGATATGCTAGGCAAAGAAAAAACTACAGATTTATTGGAAAGAAAGAATTTTATATTGTGCCACCACCCAATGAATTCGGCAGCCTCAACGGAATAAACTACATGTTGAAGGATGTGGTGGCAAAATACTAAATTCATCCCGGTTTATTTCTTGACTCATTTCGCTATCTAATATTTGTACCAGCTTTAAATATAAGCTTTTATTTCGGAAAACTTCGGTACTGGCTCTTTTATTGGAAATTGCGTGCTAAGAAATCATGACCTTTGCAGGCACAAAGCGTGACCTGCTGTCTGACTGTGATCCCCACCACCACCACGATTTACGGGGTAGTAACCTTTAAGATAATTTGGCTAAAAGCAATTATTGAAGGACCAGCATTATTTATGTGAATTAGCATATTTCAGAGTTGAAAGACAATATTTAGCTATGCATTTTAAACACTAAACAAATTATGCTTTGAATGAACATACCGTATTCCAATAAATGGGGTACATTTCGTCGCCCACATCACATACTTTCTTATCTGACCCAATGCCGTTTTCGAGAAAATCGCCATTGAAATTCTACCGGGAGATTTCATGTTTGTACTATGTAATTAAACATTACAATTTACTTTTTAATTTTTCATTATGAAGAAAACATTCAGAAATTTAAGTTTTATCCTTGCTGAGTTTTTAAAGTGCAATTGTATTTTTGATATAAAGCTACAAAGTTATGTCTGTATGTGAAACGCAAAAAAGTCGTATTTTCACATATGACGCTAATTTCACCGTTATATTTCAATGCGCTCAGATAGATCTCTATGTGAAACACGCCATGTTCACGCACGAGGCAGATAAGACGCACATAGATCTGTATGTGAAAAACGTAAACAGCTGGTTTTACGAACAACGTTAATTATACGCCTATTGAAATTACGTGTAAATGAAACATAAGACAGTATGTGAAATCGCAATATGCAGTTTTGAGCTTATTGGTCAAAATTCTTAATTAATATCTCACTAATTAGGTCACTTTCAAGATTGTAACTTTGTGCATGTATAGACCATAACATTTTAAGTATATGCAAACTATCTCAAAAAAGTAAAACATGTCAGATAAGACAGTATGTGATGTGGGCGACGATTTGACATTTTTCTCATTACTGAAATGTAAGATGGAACTTTGAAATGGAACTTCAACTTCAAGATTTTAACCGAAAAACTTAGTTGCAAAACAAACTGTGGTGATTAACCTATGTTATATTATCCTCCATTTTGTGATTAAAAATATCATTTTATTTTATTTCTCTATTTTACTTGAGAAAAGAAAGTACTTTGTTTATTATGGAAAAGAAAAATGGAATGGGCCACTCCCATCTTGTAGGTGATGCACATGTAAGGCTGTTAAGACCCCCATTTTCAGCATCGCTGCCACCAAAAGACTCCATATATTTTGAAAATGTCATCCAAAGACCCCATATTTTTTTTTATTTACTAAACTGTCACCAAAGACATCTATTTTTGGGAAAATTTTCACTCAGACTATTTTGTGTGAACTTTTTGCACATTTGGGGAAAATTTTCCAAAGTTGTCACCCGAAAACCCTTTATTTTGGTAAATTTTGGCTGTCTCTCACCCAAAGACCCTTATTTTTTAGTTCTCTGTCACAGAATGGCCCTGGGTTTCGAAGCGCCAGCCTTACACCCATATCCATTTCATATGTGATTGCCCCCCCCCCCCCAAAAAAAAAAAAAAAAAAAAGTGAATTCCCCTAGATGATGCAATGCAGATGATGTAATTCATGTGAGATCCAATTGGACAGTGTTAGGTTATGTTTATGCATCATGATGTTGTAATCTCCGTTTTAGATGGGAAAAACCGATTGTGGAATATAACATAAGGAGAAATTACAGAAAACAACTTTGCCAGTAGTTAAATTTATCTCCAGAGATGGTACATTGGTGCAGTACATGTACTGATATTTTGGATACCACAGGAGCTTGAAAGCTGAACTGTCTGCTGTCATTTTCAAACCAAAAGAGCCTGTCTTTGAATCAGAAAGGATTCCAGTTTGTGGTCCTTAAAGTGGACATTTGCGAACATTCCAGCATCAGCTATGCATTACCACACAATTCCAGTTTGAATAAAATATGACATCATCTAGATTTATACCTTGTCACGGAAGCATAATTCCAGGATTTCACCTCCATCCTCCTCTGGCTTCTTACACTTGCAAACTCTCATATGTGAGATGACGCGTTTGTGGTCAAAGCTATTTGCCACTCCTAAGTAGTGGCAATCTCTGGCAAAGTAGTCCCACTTGTCTACATCAATCCCAGTGTCCTTGTTAGCAACTATCTGGTAGATAAAATGTCTTCTGCGATAGTGATTCCACCTCTTTTTCTCAGCCTGAAAATACATGTGTGATTGCACATTACTTGTGGATCTCTCTTTAATTAAAGCAGTGGTGTATTATTCCCTGGTGTTATTTCATTAAAATGACAGTCTCTGAATTTCTCTGAAACTTGGCTCTTAATTCAAGGACTAAGCATCAATAAAGTCACTAATTTCAGGTACAATCAAATAAAATTTAACAAGACCTCAATGAAAAGTTGACTAATTGAATGGGATCCACATATTAATAATAAAAAAAAAATAGATCTTGTTTTACAGGCCTGTAGACCTGCATGTGTAAAAATGATTCTTACCCTTTTCCAGACGTTGCCTTTTAATTACGGCTGTCAACCCCGTTTTTCAACACTTTCGCACTTTAATTACTGATCACCTAGTAGTAATAGTAGATTCTTTGATTTTGATGGGGCAAGACGTGTTTCACCGTTCGCCATCTGGACCAGGTGAAATCAATGATATAATCACCGGTGATTAGATTTGCTTGACCCGCTTGCCCAAGTAAAATTTAACGTTTTATACGGGGACCGATACTGTGTGAGCATGGCTACCGGACCATCTCTGGATATGCTATCTGATTCAACAAGTTCTGGTCACACTCTGCAATTGACTCAGCGAGGGAATGATGAACCAGCTCATGAGCAGACATCATTGACCGCATGATGGCGAGTAAAGTACGGCGATCATATGAAAAATCTTATGTCAGAGGTAAGTGGATCAATAAGATACGGTAAAAGACTTGACTACTGCGAGAGCCATCCATTCTATGCCAACTATAAACTCGACGTCCATTGACACTGAATGTAACACAGAAATATGAATAACCATGGTAGTTTGACTTGCACCTATCAAGAAATAAAACTGACTCAATGTATCTAAGAGCAGTATGGAAGTAAAGGAACTAAATCTAAGAATAATGGTGTAGCAAGGAGAGGGAGATACACAGAACACTTAAATCGATGTTCAGACAAAGCTGGGAGTAGCATTAGAAGATAGAGATTTGCACCGTAGTCATAGAGTAGGCACACCAGTACAAGGTGGCAAAAGCCGAGCAATCCTTGTAAGTTCCCCAGCGATAAAGCTCGCAGTCCTGTGATTAAACAGAAGAGGACATTCAAAGGATCAAAATAACCATTCATGAGGACTTAACCAAGAAAAATCAATTTGCTCAAACAACGGCAAAACAAAGGGGTGTGGTACAGCACATGGAGGGCAAGATGGACGTGTATTTGCATCGGTTTTAACATCAACCCCAGGGAAACATGGAAGATACCAATACGTTGTTGGAGACTGGCAAAATCTACCTGATGACATCTATCAGTTACTCTTGCAGCAACTTATAAGCAAAGACTAAGAATCGGACTACACATGAAAAATGACTAAGGGAAACTTATCATGGTATGTAAATCGAATCGAGCTGTACTCAGCGAAAGTGCGGTAGACTTATCATAATTTGCGCTTAAAGTAGTCATTACACTATTTTGCTTCAATGCAGGGATCTCGTATCCCCTTCAGGCTGGGTTCAATTAACACTTGGAATGCCATGATCATAAATCCTTTTTATTTCAAAACTGATGTCACATAGCTTCACATTATAATGAATTGATACCAATTGCAAATATCATCTCTCTGGATACTTGTCATTCGATCTTGTGTTTTTTTGTTGATAAATAAGGTTTTTATATAAAAGTCAGAGTTGTGGCAACTTCTCTATTCTCTGGTTTTCGATACAGATCAGACCAATTCCGTTTATTTAATTAGATCCACCCAACCTTGCTAATCAATCTTGCTAATCAATGGGTGTTTCACACATTCTTAACGGCTTAGCTCATTTTATATGGTATAATGATACTGGTGTAGAACGACATATTTGTATAAGTAACAAATTGATAGAGGTCAATCTAGAATTTGCCATATTAACACTTTAACTACTATAATATATCTATATATAGAGAGATAGAGTGTGCAAGATACTTTGTGTGTTTATCAATACATTTGTAACAATGATATCCACTGACGTAACATCGTATTTTGGGTACTGTGGCTATTGACCTCACATTGAAGTAGTGAAGGCTTTATTGCAATCACAAAACATGCTGCTGTAGCTACCAAAATTGAAGTGTCAATCTGTCAATAATCAGAATGACATTTTTGAGCTAACGCTCCATCATCATGTTTGCATTTGACTCCAATTCTGCAACAAGTATATATGTAAATTACATGTTGGTTGCCTGCATGGCCTGTTTCTTTCTGATGATTTTTATCGATTTTCAGTCCATTGAAACTACAACATTAATTATTTGATTTGTATTTGTGGAGCTATTAAAGTCTGACTCAGAGATTGATTTCGAAATATTATTTTTGAGCGCTCAATAATGAAAAATAGTCAGCTAGAACGAAGATAGTAACCTAAAATTAAAATGCACAATTCCGAATTTGAGAGGATCGGATTTCGTTTTTATGCAGTGACATTTTATGTGTAGTGTTGCCGTCCATGGGATCGTGTGTAACCGAAATTCCGATCCGGACTTTTGTATAACAAAGTTGTGAATTTTCTCTGTGAGGGAATTCGATTTGGGCTTGGCAATTTCACACGGTGATTGGTAGTGGACGGGCATTGGTGTGCAATGCGGAAACGCGATTTTTTGGAAATTGGGGGCGCCCTCCTCGGAGGTCTCTGAGTCAGCCTTTAAATCATGGCCTCATATTAACTTCTCCGTATACTTCAATTATTCTTGTATTTCGGCATGTCGGGTCAATGCTAGCTTTTCTATACTTTTTCCTTTGGCATCTGTTCCTTAAATTCTCAGACCTAGGTTTTTGTAATCCAGCTGTTTTTACAGCTTTTAATTTTTGTATCATAATCTTTGTATTTTTATATGTCTTGGTATGCTCATTGTGTTCTCAATATGTCAGAAAAAAAAAAGAAAAAAAAGAAAGGAAAGACCTAGACAACGACGTGTAGTTTGGTGTAAGAATTCGTACTAAGTGTTTATTAATTTATACTGTTAACGATTGCGAACAAATATCATGCTTCTTGGCACGTAAGGTCATGTAATGATAATCTCATTTACCGTTTAACTCATATAATTGAAGACAAAGAGTATTTGTTAGAATTATATAGAACATTCGAAAACTTATCTATAATAAAAGATAGATCACAACTAACTTTTGACGATTTAAAATTTAATCCGCTTGACAAGAACTATATACTTTTAGATATTAATGTCAATAAGTGATTCGAATTATTTCTGTGATTATAACTAAGAAATTAGTAAGGCTCCGGATCAAAATTTCAATGCTCAACCTAATATTAGAGTTTATATAGAATTCGAATCTCTGAAAGACTTTCTTCGTGAATCTGCCATAAATTTTAACATCATGGCCTGTTGAAACGTGTTCAATAGACAAGTCTCATGAGTATTTTTCAAATGGTGGTTAAATCTCGAAATTAAAAACAGACTAACAAAGGAGGTGAGGTACTTTTTATATATAGATGAAAATAAACTATAATATAAGAAATGACTTGCATCCAATTAACCCCCAGATTACGTTGAAGTCTTTTATCGGATGAACAGAGTAAATCAAAGAATATTATTGTTTGTATTATATAGACCGCCCTTCTTCAAGCTGTTAACCAGAATTTTAACCAATTTGCTGATAGTTGTACTGAGTAAAATTACTAAGAATGAGAATAAATTAGTGTACATATGTGGTGACCTCAGAATGTAAATTTATTAAAAGAAGATGTTCATGGTACCCACTAGTGATTTCATTAATACTTTTACCATCTTATTCACTGTACCCTCGTACTCCAGACCGTACGAAATTACCACTAAGTCTGCAACTCTAATTGACAATATTTTTACGACTCGTATACACGCAGCATCTGATATATTATATGACATAAGTGACTCATTTACCATAGTGATTTCTACACATTTAAATTGTATAGAATAAAAGAGAATTAATGAGTCTACTGAATACGTGATATGAATGACAAAATGTCAAAATACTTAAACAAAATTGGGTGATGTCAATTGGATAAGTTTATGTTATCTGAATGATGCAATACTTCCTAGGCAAACTTTTGATAAGTTTCAAGAGTTATTGATGAATGTATTCCGATTAAATGTAGAAGAAACGTAAAAAAAGAACAATCCATGTAGGCCTTGGATAGCCCACCTCTTTAGTGAAATGTATTCGAAAAAGGATTATTTATAAGCATCAATACAGAGACCTAGTGAAGAAATGTTCTTAACATATAAAACCTACCGTAACAAATTAAACACAGCTCTTAAATTGGCGAAGCTTAACTATTTTAATGTTCGATTAAAAATGCAAAGGCAATATGAGAACCACCTGGAAAATTTTAAATAGTTTTCTTAATCCTCCAGAAACCACCCAACCAAGTTGTACGGTCAATGGTATGACTATTTCTGACCCAAACAGAAGCAAACGGATTCAATCAATATTTTGCTAACGTAGGTCCTTCACTGTCCCTCGAGTATTAAACATTCTGTACTGAACTTCTATCTTAGCTCAAAAGGTAAATAAGTCATACCTGCTTCTTCAAGACCTACGGACGAAGAGGAATAGTAAAGGAATACGAAAACTTGGAAGTGAAAAAGCCTGGGTATTGACGGAATTAAATCTGATTTAGTCAAACAATTGCGAACGAAATTTCACTTCCCCTTAAATTATTTTTACATTTCTCTGGTACTGGATTGTTCCCCGCTGATTTGAAAGTTGCTAAGGTTATTCCCTCTAAAAAAAAGACAATCCCTAGTTATTAGTACTTATAGACTGTTTCTGTTCTGCATGTTTTTCAAAGATAATAGAACGAATTGTACATGAAAGGTGTTATGATTTTTAGTAAAAACATATTCTCTATAAAAGACAATATGGAATTTCGAACAACATTCCATCAATATATGGCTGCCTCATTAGCTTTATAATGATATAAACAAGCATTGACATAACAGATAACTGCGCTATTTCATGGATTATCCGAAGGCATTCGATACCATCAATCTCGACATTCTACTTGAAGTTATTATCACTATGGTTTCCGTGGAGTGTCCCATGGCTGGTTCTCCAATTATCTTTCGAATAGAAACCAAATGGTTTTCATATAATTCAACATTAATTGTCTACCAGTGAATCTGTAAAATGCGGTGTTACCTCAGGGCTCAATATTAGGCGCCCTTACTCTTTTATTATTTTACATGAAATAGATCTGATTGTTACATCAAATTGTTTATCTTTTATTTTATTTGCGGATGACAACGACTGTATGTTACTCCAACCCAACCTTGCTACTTGTAATAATATTCTAAATTATAGCTCAAAGAAGTGTGTGTAACTGTTTAAATGCACAAACTATCACTTATGCAGCCAAACAAACTTATGTTATTGAAGACCACACCAAACAAACATATTACGATAAAACAGATATACCTTGATGGATGTAAATTAATTCGTGTTCACGAAGCCCAATTTCTTGGAATTACTTTAGTCCCATCTTACATGGATAACGCGACATTAATACTGTCAGTAAGGCAATGCTCAAAAATGTGAGGGTTTATTTGACAAAATCAAACATTTCTTGCCTGAAACCTGTAATGTATCAGTTGTATTGCTCCCTAATTATGCTTATATAAAGTTTGGATAATATTTTGGCTCTGGGAGTGCAATAAGATTTATGATAATATCTTAAAATACAGAAGAGGGCGTTAAGAATTACTTCTAACAGTTCTTACTTATGTCATACTGACCAATGTTTACGAAAGGGTAACCATGCCCTTGATTTTATAGTTTGTACAAAAAGAACTTGGTATTTTCATGTATAAAGATCACAATGTTTGCTTCCAATTCCTTCGATTCTATATTTACAAGATTAGTAGCATCCAGAGTTATTATACAAGAAACAAAATTAACTATCGCCTTGAAATTCATAGAACTAGAAGTGTTGTCATTACGGGACAGGGTCCCAAGTTTTGGAACAGTTTGCAAAACGAATTAAAAATTTGCCAATAATATCAAACAATTCAAAATAAAATATGTTGTTATTTGCCAAAAACTATAGATGATGATTTATTGATTGATCAAATTATCCAACGTGCCATATGCTAAACCTTTACACATGTATATTTGTATTTAGTTTTAAATTTGCAATAATTATTATGTGATATTTTGATACCGTATTATATCATTTAAATATCTGAGTTCTATTGAGACGCCTGTATGTATGCTTTTTGTTGTTGTTAGTGTGGCCCATTTATGTATGTTTTTTCTTTGTACGTGTTTCTTTATGTAATTGTAATTTATTATTGAATAGTGGGTGCATGTTATTCGGTCTTGTGCCTATGTTGCATCTCCTCCATCCTTAATTGTTTTGTTTGTATATTTTATATAATAGTTATATGTTTGATGGATTTGGTGGAAATAACTTGAATGATGATGATGAATGATGATATCTAACCAAAAATTAATATTTGGAAGCAAACAAAATGTTAAAAAACAGTAGTGGGTGATACCAACATTTTGAAGACAAAAGAGAATAAAATTATATGCTGAACGTTATCATATATCCGTTAATATGCGTTGTTTTTGTAACGGTTCAGGGTAAGAATTTATGTAATTTTGTACCTTCAAAAATATGTTAAAGCACGTCTTAATGTCATTAAAAATGCAAAATCTTATTTCCCTTTTATTTTGAAGAAAATTTGTAAAGAACTCTTGGTGACATAAAATGTACAATACCAATGAAACAAGTGATTGTCTAAATCTCACTGTTTCTTCTAGTTTCCCCTATTTATTCCTTTTTTCCCTCAAAATTGTTTGCCTAAAATATAACCTTTTTACAACCATGGTTTTTTTGTTTGGTGGAATAACGTACGTTAAATACAATATTTGTATTGAATCATGGCTTACACGGTTTTTTAAAATCATGTGAGAAAATACGTTGGAAGAATATCTCCATTCTTAACATTGTTTAAACAAAAAAACGTTGAGGGCCACTACCGCCGTTCATACAATGGTTTCGTATTTTTAAGGCCCCAGTATTTAACGTTCTTCACGTTGTGAGTCCCAGCGGCCATTAAAAAATTTTTTTTTGCATATTTATTTTTACAGCGTGACTGTCTGAAAAATATTACTGCTACAAGATCAGAATGCTTAGTTAGGGTGACCAATCTATTGTGTTATAATATTGTCCTAACAGCGTGACTGTCTGACAACTTACTGCTACAAGATCAGAAATGCTTAGTATACGGATGACCAATCTATTGTGTTATAATATTGTCCTAACAGCGTGACTGTCTGACAACTTACTGCTACAAGATCAGAAATGCTTAGTATACGGATGACCAATCTATTGTGTTATAATATTGTCCTAACAGCGTGACTGTCTGACAAATTACTGCTACAAGATCAGAAATGCTTAGTATACGGATGACCAATCTATTGTGCTATAATATTGTCCTAACAGCGTGACTGTCTGACAACTTACTGCTACAAGATCAGAAATGCTTGTCCAATGTCAAATTTTAAAATATCTAATTCTGTGCTATTGATAAATTTACCTCGACGGGTGGTTTTCCGCTGATGAGGTCCTTGATAAGATCTATTTTTCCTTTAGTTAAGTTCACCTTATTTCTCTTGTTGAGATAGTCCAACATTTCAACTGATGCTTGTTCATGCTGTAAAATAATCATGGATGTGCAAGTAATTAGTAATTGGCAGAGTAAATATTTAATAGTCTTATTACATCATTGTTTTGTTTTTCTAATTGCGTACACATTTTTGCCTTTTGGTTAAATCTACGCGGGAGAACTTAACTTTTTGGCCTCCCCAATAATGTTGTGGGCCTATGTGATCACGCTGATGGATGTCTGGAGAGATGGACGGATGTCTACACGGGTTGAAGAAAATTCATTAAGCCGAATCGTCAATGGACTATTAAGTGACAGGTGATAGAACATGGTGAGGTCATGTGCTGCATACGTTTTGGTCAGGTTATGCAAAGGAAAATATGGAATTCCCCTAGTGCTATATTGAGATCAGGCCAGATGTTTACAAGTCAGAGACTGAGCTAAGTGCTATAAATAGCCCAGGGTTCCCATCTGCTGTGTGTTGCAAAACAACTGCAATTGCAAAACAAGACGTAGACCCACTTGGTGTTAACACACCAATGTGAACTCGCGCACGGGCTTGATGTACAATAAACCCGAATGGAACTGTCTACCTGAAACGCTCGTCAATATCACTAAGGAGAAACAACCAGGTATCTAAGAAACCAACCCTCCAGCATCTAACTAACGTCTAGCGCACTCACTCTAACCTCTGCGCTTGACCTCTACTGTCGAGGAGCTGCAGAGTACATCTGTCAAAGTGAAAGTGATGTTTGGTTCGTTTTGATGAGTTGCTATATTGAAAGAGTCTTGGCCGCCATCGTCTGAGCCCATATACAATGTTGAGGTATATCGCCACCAGCCTGGCCACCAAGCCTTGTTCAAATCAACATGTATTTTAAAAGTCATTAATATGATATCGTTATCAAAAAAGGAGTAACATTGAAATCCTATTCATAATTATTGGTCATATCAGGGATTGTTATTGTTTATATTTCGAGCAGGATGCGCACAAATGTATGTCCCTGAAAACATACGGGTCATATGTTATTATGATATAACAGTATTTGGAACTGTATTGGCTTAGCTAGGGGGGAGGGGCAAGAGGAGGCACGTGCCCCGGGCGCCACCTCAGTGGGGCGCTGAAATGACTTGGGGAAAGTAAAATTTGACACAAGAAAAAAATGTTTGTTACAGGCACGATAATGATATAACTGGATATCTCTCAGATGCCTCAAATTGCAAAATCCGAGAGCTTCCCGGGGCTCCACCCCTGGACCCCCCACCAGGAGCAGTACTCCAACGTCATTGCTATAGCGCCTTTTCAAAACAAGGTCAAAGCGTTTACAAAAGAGAATTAATTTACATATTTCGCCATAAAACATTTAAGTACAACAGTGGTGGTATAATGTAAAAGATGATCCATGAGATAAGTTCTTACAATCCAACTAAATAAAAAAGGAAAACCAGCTCTTCCATTAAATATACATGTGAGGCAATAACTAAAACTAATTTAAAGCACACGATCACTCTTAGGAAATAGATGATATTTTAGAGCTTTCTTAGAGTACCAATGGACTGTGGAGTGGCAAAAAGAGATGGGCAAAGAGTTCATAGGCTGGGGGCCGCATTGCTGAAAGCCCTGGTCAACCGGGGCACTGACCTTTTTGTGCTGGTAACAGTGAGGAGCGTCTTGTCCTCTGCAGATCGGCAATCATCCTGGTCTGCCAGGAATATACAAGAGAGGTAGTCGGACAATTAAGGATGGGGGGGGCCCAATTGTCCGGAATGCCTTGTAAGTAGAAGCATAAGCTTAAAGACAACGCGCTACTAATTGGGTAGCCATGGAGCCTTGTAGGATGGTGTGGCTGGTGGGCCCTTCTCATCAGATCCGAACCCCAGCTGGCTATCTCTAATTATTCTGCAAAATCTGAAGTTGTTACCTACCGATCTCTGTCCGACATTCCATACACAAAGTGAAGGCATGTATGCGAGATAAAATCAGTGAGACGGACCAGATGATGACAACTCCTCAAATGTGATAAAGCGGCTGATCCGGTAAATAATTGCGCAGGTGGAAGATTAACAGCCCTTCAAAGATGACATTACTTTTCAGTCATAGCATTGTCCTGATCAAGCACGACACCAAGGTTTCTAAATGCCGAGGACTGGGGAACCTCCCTGTCCCTACCCTGATGGTAATATCTTTGAGGCGACTTTAATAGGATGGAACATGCGATGAAAAAGCTGTCTGTTAATCATTCAATTTGATTTGTTACACGCATCCACTCACTGAATTTCATCAATACAAAGAGAGAGTCTTTGACAGCAGGTTTGGCATAACCATCAATCTTAGGATCAAATGTAAAATAGAGCTGCAACATCATCAGCATACATGTGGGTAAGCATATTGTGCTCCGGAAATGAGTTATGCGATCCAGTAGTGTACATTATGAAAAGAGAGGCCCGACCACATAACCCTGAGTAAGACCGAAAGGGAGATGCTGCTTGTTTAGAAAATTGGCATCCCCAATGCGCACACAAAAAGAGTGGTTCTGCAGTTGAGAGACGAATCCACTGTAAGGCAGTAACCTTGAATTGAAACTATCACGGAACTATCCAAAAGATGCAATGATCAACAGTATCAAAGCTGCAGAAAGACTACAGCACAATAGCAACTGCCGTACTGTTGTGAATTGCAGATTGAGGATTCGGTGCTTGGGACAGCGGCAAAATTGCCGTGTTCAGGTCAAGTGAAATATGGTGTCGTTCTTTGAAGAATGAAGCAGTGACTGAAACTTAGGGCATGTAATAAGGCGAAATTTGAGCTGCAGGAGACAGAGAAGAGGTGCCTTGGTAGAACTGAGTGAGCCAGCAGAAGGAGACAGACAGGGGAGGGGTCAACATCCCAGGACGTCCTAACAAACCACGCGATAAGACCGTGATGACACAGGAACCGGCGGCCCGAGTAGGTGATGGCACAAGACAAACTACGTATGTCGAATGGTGAAGGGCTTATTTGTAAGAAGGGTGTCCCGGCACAGCGTTCGCGGGAGCGGTAGCTGGGTGATACAACAAACATGTGGGCAGATAGAGCGGGGGTAAAGTAAGAAAGGAGCAGGGGGATAAGATGAGCTGGCACGCAGAGTTACAAAAAAGTTCGTCACGTACAGTACCTCCAATGGAGATGAAGTAAGAAGACAAGATCGAGAAATGGGGAACAAATGTAGGGAATGGAAAAGGTTAGAAGGGCACATAAAAAGCCACTGAGACATATAAAATACACTCTTAAAAACAGGTGACGGTGGACAAGTGAACTCGGGTACATGTGAAAGCTTGTCGGGGGAACAGTCAAGGACATGGTGGCACACGTGGTGGATCTCATGCGAGTTGACGCTGATTAAACTGTCGTCAAGTGTCCCGTCTTATCTTTGTATAGCGCTTAGTCGGCGGACAAAAACCGAGACAAAATGACTATACGGGAGCAGATAGCTGAAGAGAAAAACTGGGAAGTGTACAAGTGTGTGTGTAGGTGGGTTATGTCTGGGGTTGCAGAGCATAGACTATCTGAGTAGCATGATGAAAATTACAATTATAGATTGAGCACAAGGCTGTATTCATCACATAGAGTGGGTGGCGCGGTGAGAAAGCCCCTCATAAGCATAGAGGGAATATTTACGCAGTGGCACGAGAAGCTGAATTGGTACAGTATGATAGGCAATACGCTGAAATGAACAGAGGGCACAGAGGAGTACATAGTCTAAGTTAACGACAGGGATAGCGGGGTCTCGAGAACGCAGAGCGTCTCAGGCTCTGGCATCATCAATATCGATATTAAACCAAGGTTATCGTTGCCTAATAATGCGGAACGCTGTTTAGGAGGATGCAGGGAAATCGCGTACACTATTAACGACTCCTCAAATGACAAGCACTCATCAACTGAGCCCTCCCGAAGATCAAGACTGCCACTCCTGGAGTCAATGTCATTTAAAAGAGTCCTGTGTCAATATTCTTTATATTATCTGATGTGCACATAGTTCTCAGGAGTGGGGATTTCTGTCTGCTAATAATACAATTAATCAACGATGAGCAGAGCCCTAGCCCAGCAAGAGTCGCCCCCCAGCACTATCCATCTTCAAGACGAGATTTGATCAGGTCAAGTGTGACCATCTTCTATGGGTAGGGCCATAGATATGCGGATGAAACCATTAGCAGCCAGAATCTTCAAAAAATGATATACTCCGGTTTAGCGGGAAGGTCATCATGCACGTTGAAATCACCAGCATTATCGTTTTTAGCGGGAACAAGAGCAATCTCATTAAGGACAGTATCAAACTCATTGAAGAAATTGGGACTTATTTTGTACATTGACTTTTCCCTGGAGAGGTGTTGGAGCGATACACGGAAGGAGTCGAACACTAAATCTTGTTATTACCAAACAAGGCATGCTCAAAAGAAGGTTGTATTTTGATTGTTTATGCAAGTTTTGTGGATTAGTCCCAACACCACCATTGTCTCAACTTGCCTGGGAGTTAGTTTCAGCTGCTGCAAGATAATGCATTTTAAAGACTGAGACCGTCTCCCAATCACACTCAAACTACGAACACCCGATAGGCTGTGTGGGTTCCGCCCCTGAAACCTTTGCTAGGGGCAGTAGAGTTCAGCTGCTTCATAATGAGATAATTGAGAGCCCTCCGCTCACACAAGCTAAACCTGGGGGCTTCCGGGGGTCTCCTCCCACCGGGACGCCCCCGTCAGGGGCCAGTTCGTTAGAATAACTTTGAGAGGCTCTCTAGAAGGCACTGCACATGATGCTAAAACCCAAGAGCTTCCGGAGAGTCCCCGACCCCCCCAACCCGCCGCCATTGGCAGTATAGTTTCATCTGCTTCAAGATAATGAGATAACTGAGGCCCGGTCTGAGAGCTCTCCGAAGGCACGCAGACATGCTAAACCCTAGGAGCTTCCCGGGGTTCTGGACCACGCAAGGAAGCTTTTCCTGCGGGCCCCTGCCCTCTGGTTTCGACCCATATTGCTGTACTCAAACGCTAAGGGGGCGCCACGTTAAAATCTTGACCCTGGGGGGGGCGCCACATTCCCTAGCGACGCCATTTCTCATCCTCGTTCGCCAACATTGGAAATCGCAGGTGTCTCTCTGGACGTAACTCGTATAGCTCGCGCCCGGAAGGGCGCAAGCTATAATTAGTTTTCCCATGATGTCATTAAATGCACCCATACCACCGGTTCAATGTTAGACCTACCAAGAACGTTTTGAAGTTTTATTGGACAAACAATACAAATAAACAGCAACCCTTGTTTTTGAACTTGCCTGCGATCGTGCCTACCCTGTCGTCCCTATAGAAACACTGCTTTGAGTTTCTGTCGTGCACTAAATCATCATCTTCTTACACAAAGACGTCGTATTTCGGCGACTCACTTCAGGTGTGATCTAATACGTTGGGAAGCATTCCAAATGTAAAAACTGGGTTCGAAAAAAATGAGGCGCTTCTTTCTGCAATGTCCCTCGTGTCTTTTGGCAGGTTAAAACTTGCCAGTTAGCCAGTAGTTATAGCTAGTTTGGATCTGTAATAATGGTAAATCTGTGCATTACATAGTCCAGGATTTATGATAATCCACAGTAGTTTGAAAGCTAACTGATTGCTGTCATCTTTGAGAGAAAAGTTTGTGGTTCTCAAATAGGACATTTGCGACGCAGATTTTTGGTGGTAAAACCCTTGGATTATAGTACTACAGAATATTAGTGTCGTCAAGGGGCAACCCCGCCGTTCCTGTACTGCTGGACAAATTTTATCTTCAGGACGGACTGAGAAGATGCCCATGGATTTATATGATTTTGCTTGATGAATTTTGGAGTCGTATGTTTGGTGAGGACATAACATCGTGAACTGCTACAGTTTGTATTATCAATGGAGGCTATCATATTGAATTTTTAATGCATTTGGACAGTCCAAATTCTTGAACAACAATTTGATTAAAACCATATTAAGGCAGCTGATTTTTATAAAATTTCAGATCATTTGTGCCAAGGTCGCATTTGTTTGTGTTTCAAGGGTATTTCTACCTTGGCGTCTACAAGACGTCGTAACAGATGTACTATTGGTAGGGTTTACAGCATTACGCATAATCAGGTTTTAGCACTAGTTATGCACTTACAATTCACTCAAACTAAAATGCAGACCATGATTATCTTTCAAGTAGCAAGGAATTTTTGGGGTAAATGTGATAACTATTTCATGTGATTGCAACTATGCCATATAAAGTAAGCTTCATTTGCTTCCTAAATCCATCTGCATTTTTAACCCAAAATCTAATCTAGGCAAGGAGTTACTTAATCATACACCTTTATTGAACTCCGATACAAAGGCCTCACCAAGCTTTCCTGTAAATTTTAATACAAATTATGCAAAACAGAAAATCTTAATTATTATATTTTTCATATAAATTAGCTCAATTTTATCGGGTCGAGAACACGTGTTTCCCTACCCCCCCCCCCACCACCAAATCTTATCACCATGGCGCCTTATGGATCTATATATAACTTGTCTCAGACACACACACGCAAGCACGCACGCGCGCACACACACACACCCACCCCCCCCCCCACACACACAACACACACCACACAAAACGTGGGGGAATCATCCAACCTATAAACAACTAGTCACCCCATGCGGAGTACCGCGGTGCTACTCCCATGCAATTATCCTCTGAGCTCTGTGTGATTATTTTTAGTAATCTTATCCATTTTAGTCACATATGTTATATGTTTTTACCAAAATGTCATTTATAGGGGGGGATTTGATGATGCTGAACTCAAATATAGATGTTACTAAGCTTCAAATAAGCAGAAGGGTAACCAGCATAGAATATTTGGCGCCCTCTATGGGCCAAAATGGCTGCTACCATGAAGCCGGTAAGAGAGTACCTGTGAAGTACCACGCATGAGTAGCTTCCCCCATAGGCGAAGCGGCATATAAGCAATGTTGTTTACCTTCCATTTTTGTCCGTCTGGTAAAAGTCTCTTTTTGTTTACAATGGATCAATTTGTGCAGACCAAGTCCATGCCCTGTGCAAACAAAGAGGTGTTTAACATGTTTAAGGACTATCAAAGCAGCTCAAAGCAATATGTCACGCATTAAGATAACCAGATACGGGGCTTTAAAATCATTAATGACAGGGTGAATGAGAATCACTACCATGAGAAAATCAAATTTTGTTTTACTTGCGGATCGAGTTGGAATGAAATCTTTCAAGTGTAAGTGATAGACCCTTGAAGCTACTGGACCCTCAACTTAATGGATGTACAGGCAAATGAAAATGTTTGGCAAGAAAAGTTGAAAGGATCGTACTTGAACTGGGGAAAACTGACAAACACTGGGAAAATGATGAACTTGCTCCCCCCCAACACCGACCGGCCACCCATGTTAGGTCCCAAGGTCTTAGAAAAGTAAATTATAGCGTGTAACTGGTACTTCTTCATAGAACAAGATAATAGGAGCAGTTCGAACTGACATTTAGTCATATTAAAGTTGGGTGACCCGATCGATAACCTGGTCCCCCTCTTCATCAAAATTTGGTATCAGAAGAAAGTTCCTATTTTTCTTATTACCAAGTGAATGAATGTTTCCTTTTTATGTTATAAACAACTAGAATTTCGCGGTTCTCGGCTTTCGCGCTCGCTATATTCAAAGAATATAAGCTGTGGGCCGCCCCATGACCTTTGACCCTGGCACGTGACCTTTGATCTCATCAACATATGAGGGATCGCATGGTGCACCTATGACAACGGTTCCAATTGAACTTCAAGTTTTCAATTTAGATCAATTTTACATTTTTAGCCCATTTTTCAACTTGACCTCATATGACCTTTGACCTTTCAACGTGACCTTTGACCTCATCAACATATGAGGGATCCCATTGTGCACCTATGACAGAAGTTTGGTTCCAATTGAAGTTAAACTTTTCAATTGAGGCCAATTTAAAAAAAAAACTTAACAATTTTTGACACACACATTCACACAAACACACACACATACACACGCACAACGGATTGCTAAGTGGTCCTGCCAGCTATAGCTGGCGGCCCACAAAAACGTCTCCAAATGTAACTGTCCTATGGGCCAACTAAGTACAATTTTTGCTTCTGCTATCCAAACGGGTGATAATGCTTCGTGTGAGGGAGAAAACATATGAAAAATCTGACCATAGTATCTGAAGGCAAAATGGAAGTTATAAAAATGGAAGCTTGCTGAAACATGTAGTTGTTAGTGTGCAATGTGAGGCGTCTTTACACAAATGAGATGCATACAAGGATGTTTCATCAATCTTATTTTTCAGCCTTCTATTATATGGATGACACCATTTTTTCTGACCAAAGGGTAGCATGTTATTGTTTTCTTTACAATATCTTTCCCAGTGTCTAAGTTCCTTGTGCCTTGTACAGTGTGTACTTTACACACACTCATGCACCAATGCAACGTTCACACATATGGTTCAAAATAGCACTAATAGTAGTATACCTTAACTGTTACACCTTGCACTGTGCTTATTTGAAACAGGAGTCCAGGTGTAGTAGACTGTCCCCCAGTCTCTGCTCTGTCTCTGGGTTTTTGAGTGCACTTTGTTAAAAGATAATGACAACTAAAAATTTGAAGACTTTTCAGCTTACTATCCCATGGACATGCCGGTGTAGAAGTAATTATAGTCCGCCGTACTCATAGTCCGGCTACAACGTAAGGAATAGGGCATCAATTCAGTTTGAACTCTTCACGGCAAGAAAAAACCTTTTTTCACGCCTTATTCCCGTTTATCGTCTATGGAGCCCGACTACGGCTCCCTCCCGCCGGACTTAGTTGCTTTCACACCGGGACAAGAGTATACGCTTCTGCTTGTCAGAGACTTATTATGTCAAAAGCTTAAAGAAAGATTGAAATAATAGTTACAGTTTGTAATTTCCAGAACACCAACAAGAAAATCAATTTGAAGGAGGAATTGTGTAAAAATCTTACCTAGATCATGACACAGCCCAGCCAGTTGTACGCATTCCACCTCGGTGTTTGTTATTTTCAATTCAGGCTGGCTTTCCTTCAAGTGTTTGATAACTTCTCCTGCTAGATGACAAACCCTGATAAATAAAATGTATTAGAGAAACATAATTATTATTTAGGATGTTAATTACAAACTCACAGCTCCCAACTAGGGCAGGCATTAACGGCTGACCTATAGATTTCCAAAGGATGGTGGTAATGAATATCACATGACTTGTGGAACTGAACAAGATTTTTTTTATAGTAGATAAAAGTTTATCTCACCCAATGCTATGTCCAAATCTATTGTGTGTAGCACCTGGATAAACTGATTCTGCTGTTAGCTGTTTGATGTGCCTCAAACGCTGAAACTCTGGAGTGTCGATGACTTTTACACAATAGTAAGGTAGGCTGATAGTGTCATGGATTGGATCCTTAAAGGTTTTCTATGAACAGAATAACACTATTGAACAGGTTAGTCATGTAGGTTTGACGTAAGTGTGCACCTACCTCCCCATCTGTAATAGATAAAGGACGAGAAACACACCGTTATAAAAATGACGGTGTTTTGATAAGGTCTGGTGAGCCTGTTAGATTCCAACTAGTGGCGAGCCTTCAGGCGAGGCGGGTCTTATCAAACGCCATTATTGTTCATAACGGTGTGTTTTGAATTCTTTATGTAACATATACGTCAAGAACTAAATTTTATATAATTATTCAGCAGAGGGGAGAATCTATTTGATTTTTATTTAAACGTGAATAAAACACCAAATGTGCTGTTATTTTCGCTAGTGCAGGACACCAAGGTTTAAAAAACACCAAATGTGCTGTTATGTTCGCTTGTGCAGGACACCAAGGTTTAGTCGATAATAAGTTTACTCTTCTGGAGATATAATCTTATTGATGGGAAAGCCTGATCTGATTTGTAATTATTTAGAAATGAATCCCATCTGATGAGTAGATTATCCAATTGACTGGTTAATCCGTATGTAATGGTTATTTAGTAGGTAGGTATTGATATAGATAATCAATGAGCTAGACGGCCGCTCGACCCAAGTTAACCAAGTCAAGCGCGAAAGCCTGTTATTTTTACGAACGCCATCATAGCACATTGATTATATAGCATACACTTAGAGTATGATATATAAATAATATTTTAAAACAATATTTTTGGTTAAAACATGCTAAAATTGGATTGGATTTGTCGCAATTTAAATTTAACATATTAAAAACACTTTGTCCTTGTCATCGTCTATTGACGAGCGTTACCCAAACTCCAAATGGGTTGTATTGATTGCTCTGGCCATGCATGCCATTTACCTTCGAGTGACTAGTGAATGAAATAAATCAACCAAGCCTATGACATATTGATTATTTCGTGCAGAAATTACAAGGAGTTATCAGTGTTTTACCACTACATTTAGTACATGTATTTTAGCCATTTGAGTGCAATTGCATAGGGTTGAAGATATGAAGAAAACAAAATAAATCTTGAACTGATGACCGTCACTGTTATAGTATATTTCTGTACGTATCTTTATATGTATTGTGTGATGTCGACATTTGTGGAAGCAGCATTTGATTTCAAATGGAAATGACGGCGTCGGGTGGGGAGCATCTGCAAGATTGATCTCAAGAGGTTGAAGCTGACTTAGTACTGTATTTTTTTTTGGGGGGAGGTACCCTCTATATTCAACGAGTGTTTGGTCAGATCTTAAAATGTTCATGGAGTAGGTTTTGTTGTTTGTTTTCATTTTTGTCGTTTTGCAATTACCCTAAAGGAATTGCAGTTCTGCATATACATTTTAAAATGACAGTATGAAAATCAAATATCTGAATTATATCATAATTTGCTGTTGTAAAAATAATAAATTGTGTCATGTCTATTTATGAGAAAATTTTGAAGTAAATATCAATCATTTTTTAAAGTTTATTTACAGGTAGCATACCGCTCAATGTTTCTACATACATAGGTTGCATAGTTTGACACCATAGATTTTGTATCATAAGTTTGCCATCAGTATATATACAGATCGCGCCGCTGTATATAATTGCCAGGACAATGTATTTCTAGAATCATTACCGTGACCCGCGTGTTCAGTTGTGACCCCAACTTCCGAGTGTGCATGTTATTAAAAATAACAAGCTCTAGAGCTGTTATTAATAACACCCCCCAGTAGCCTTCTCGAACCCAATTCGTAGTATATAGATAACGCACGGAAAAACAATAGATAACTACAAAAGACGCTAGCACGAGAAGTGTATCAATATTTAAGGTACAGTTCAAATAACCCTAAAATATCTGATCCCGGATTCTGTTTTTTTTTAAATTTTGATACACAGGTGCTCGCGAGCAAACAGCGAATGTTGGTCAACACAGGTTAGTACCAATGTGAGATATGGGCTATGTCTTACAGCTATAAATGACACTCGATTGAGCTTATATGCAGAGTCGAAAAAAATTGTATAACTTGCACACTTACTTGGCTGAATCGTAATCGACAGCTAACGAGTAGATGGTAATCTAATATTCACAATAAAACTTTTAATTGGGAGCCATCAGTGCTGCACTTGTTTATTCATCTTCATTTTTTTATTTTTTTAGTGGGGGGGGGGGGGGGGTTTTACTTGTGACAACACGTAGGGCAATTTGGAAAAATGACACTTTCATAATAGCCAATACAATAGGATATACACTCGATGGTGGTGTAGGTATTACGGTCATTTTTATGTCATAACTGTGCGAAAACCTTCTGCTGACACAAAAAGTCATACCTAAAACCATTCATATTTTTAACTTCACAAAAACATGCGATGTTCGATGACCTATGACAAATAGCCTTGGAAAGAAAATTTGAGCAAGATGTGGTTCGACATGAGCTGCCTGCTTCTGTCATACCTGGAAGTGTAGCCTGTGTTGCAATTCGCCCAATATTCAAGCGCGTACCCAGGGGGCGCGTGGGGGCGCGCGCCCCCGGTAAAAAGTAAAGAAAAAATCAGGAACTGGGAAAAATAACTAAGAAAGGAAAAAGGGGAAAAGAGTGGCATAAAAGTAACACACTTTAATCGAACCGTTTTTCTTCTGAAATAAAGGTGTGTAAATGTCATTAAACCTCAGGGATTTGAGACAATCTTAACATCACTTTCACATATACGTTTCGTTTAATAAGCTGTTGTCTTGCACCCCATAATGGTGGACCAAGGGAGCGTCAGACCCTGGCCCCTTGTTGAAGAAAAATATGAAACTGTCACAGTGAAACTTGGTAAAATTGTTCGCGCTACGCGCAGTAAAGGGGTTCTTAACCTTATTTCGGACCGAATCTACCTTTGATTGAGAATATACAATACATCTTGTGATTAGCTATTGTTGCGTCAAATTTTAATTTTTCTTCTTCATTCACTATGTATTGGATTGTTGGGAGTGGCCGCACGCCGTAAATCAGGCATAGGCCAGGTGTGTCAGGCATAATAATAATACTTTCAAAAAAGTTGAAGTCAGAAGAAACTTCCAAGTGCTCATCAACATTTCAATGCATGCATACTTGTAACGTTTGACCTTTGTTTCTTCTGATTTTGAACATTTTGTTGTTGTCTTTGCGGGACGGGGATTCTATTCTACTTTTTGGCAAGGTGAATGTCCCATTTAATCCAGCCTCTAATATGTAAAATTTTACGTTTCCTTGTGTTATTACTAAAAAAACGTAATTTCCGCGCACATATATATGAGTTTGAATTGCTTTTGTTGATTTTGACCTTGCAATCAATTTTCACCCATCAGGCCCTCGTAACTAATGGCTCGAGAGAATTAGGATATAACTATGACTGCAACACTTCATGAAATTTTTCTTATTGCATAATGCCCACCAGCACTTTTTCAGGAACTTTCCGCCACTGGTTGTCTGGTGGGAGACTTTTAATTTGCTTCCCAAATGCGACCACACCGACTTCCCTACCGAATTTGGTCATGACGATACATATTGTGTTTCAACAAGTTATTTAAAGTACGGAAGTTGTTCAAAATTTTTTTGCAGAATTTGCTATAGACGGACACCAAATATATCACCTTTGGATCGCCACCTTTTTTGGTTTCAGCCCACTTTGTAACGCGTTTTGCGGAAAATGGCGAGGCAGTATTGGTGTCCATCCATATCCTTCGGTGCATTATTATTATGAGGAACCATATAGAATTTAAAATCGTTTCTATCACAATGTGTTGAAACTAGAATATTGCCGGGGTTCCACGCTGCGCGGGAAGGGGTGCCCCTCCTCCATCCCACCCCACGCCAACCAACCATTTATAACATTCAAAAGAAATTCTGCGCTTATCCTTCGTAATTAATACCGTTTGCTTCTATACCTCTAATCATTATTCCACTTTGGCGTTTCAAAATTGTTTTGCCCCCTTGCAGGAGAAATGTGTCTTGGAAATCAAATACTGTAAGGGATCCGCGCTTTGCGCCAGGGAGTAAATAACATAGAAACTGGGTGGGCCATGGCCCACCCAGTGTCTACTTATTTGGCCACCCAGTAAATTCAGTCCTGCCAATGCCAAAATGCCACCCCTTTAATTATTTGACCCAACCAGTAAATTATCTGGCCCCAACATATATTGATGAAGTTGCAGTATTTCATTAAATTATGAAATTTAATACATGTCCACTGAGGCAATTTAGCAATTCCGAATAGCAGTGTGTGACTCAACATCTAACATTTTATATATTATAGTATTCAGGTATAGTGACAAAGTTTACTATAGGCCGATACTAATTAAATTGTATGTCATTTTAAAGACACCAAGACAGGAAGGTATGTTTTATTGTAAGAATTGGAATATATGCTGAAAATTCCTGCCTTTGTTTTTGTATAATACACAAAATAATACACAGAATCATCCTCAGAAGGCTCCAGGAACTGGAGCGGGGGTTTGCATCTTTTGAACCTTACATACATCACTGTTGCCTTGGCATACTCCACTGCTGAATCCGCTGCACCAGTATGGAGTTCACAGTGTAATTCACACAATTGATGTCGTTCTAAATGATGCATAGACTTGTTTAGTGGTTGCCTTTTGGCGACGCCTGTAGAATATCTTCCAATTCTTGTCTGGCATAGCTCCTGCAAACCTTAGGAGGAACCTTCAGACGACCAAGCTCGCCAGAAATGTGAGGACCTGTAGCCTAATCCCCCCCACCAACACCCTTTGATTTGAGGATCAGAGAATTCCACGGAATCACTTTGCTACCCAATCCATGACACTGCAGTACAGTATCCTGGATCAATGACAGATGGTATGAGCAATGGTCATCCTCTACTTGGAACCTAAAGCAGTTTGTGGACAGCCCATCTAGCAAGCCATAAAGCTTAACAAAACATGGGTATTTTCAGAACATAGAATAAGAAGGTTGAAGAATTTATTCTTTGTGAGAAGTAATTGAAGTTATATATATAGATTTTAATGGTATCACATTCTTCCTACAAATCAAAATAGGAGTAATTATGAATTGTATTGCGTCAATTTGTCCTTTTTTAAATAATGATTTAAATCCAAAAGTGGACTAAGGGCCCTTTTGGAAATGAGCTCATCATATTATATATAATACAGTTGTGCATTTTATTTCAGTAAATTTGTACTGTAAACTGGGGTGACTTTGTACACAGGGGTGACTTTGGACACAACAGAAAAAAAGTATTGTTTAATTTACCTCTTTTCCTTTCGTATTCCATATCTTTTCTGTATGGTTATTTTAAGGGGAATGTGTGAATATTATGAATGACTATTGTGCTCTTGTATATTGCATTGCCTTACATTGTTTTTGTACTTTTCTTTGCAGGGTCCATAAAATGCTCGATTTTTATGGCCGTCGAACTTTTGGTACTCCAGGAATACAGAAGAATGGAAGCTCAAGCCTATTGGTTGGATAGTGAACTTAAAGGGATCATGAACCCACTTGTAGAGTCATGATACCTGACCACCCTTGCAAATCTGAAAATAGGTCATGTCCAATTTCACCCCGTGATTTGGCTTCACCTACGGGGTGACTTTGGACATAGTACCAAATGTTCGACAGCTACGTAACTATTTTTCTTTCTTTTTCAGAGTAGCAAGCATAGATAGGATTTAAACAATGGGTAGAACATATAAAAGAAGTGCGGGAGCCAGAGAGAAGGCAATTAGGCAACTATTTTGCAAAAGTAGTGTAATTTAATCTGGTCAACTCCATTGGTATATTTATGTCCTGGCATACAACCTACTTAAAATGTCACTAAAGTGATTCATGGACTATTTCAATGGTATTGTGGCTTGTTATAATATGCACAGTTAGACAACTAAATGATGGTACAATACTCTACTTAACCAGGTGATCAACTACTAACTGTGCTAATCGCAAGTAACAGGTCCACAGAAAATTCATGCAGTGCCCTCTTTTTTCAAATTTGTTCATTTACTCTTTTGAATATTTAGGCTTTAAGAATTTAAAATATCAAATTTAATTACAAAATCTTGAAAAAATATGCAACCAAGTGTCTGTTAATGCCCCTTTAAAATGTAAGTTCTTACATGTTTATTGTTAGCAGAATTTTGTAGCTGAAATACCCCGGTGAAATACCACCACAAAAACGTTGTATGTACTAGTTGTACCTGTTAAGACGTTATTTGGTGGCTGTTGAAAAAAAATGAACAGGTTGGAGTTGTTATTTTTTTTTAAAAACTGTGTTGTAGTCCAAAGTCCCCCCATGGAGGTTTACTTTAGACAATTAGCTATTCAGGTGAGTATGCAACAGGATGTTTATGGTTGTACAAAGTTACCCCGAACACCAGGGTCACTTTGGACAAGCTTTGACCAAAAAAAAATAATCATAAAATAAACTGCAGGGAACTCTATATAACAGGATGTCTTCTTTATTGGTACTTGCCAACCCCCACATTACCCCCCGAATTCCACTGTTCATAATGAAGATATTGATATAAATAGTTAAAATTTGTCCAAAGCCACCCCAGTTTACGGTATTGTAAAATTAATTTAGTAGTAAATAAGGCTTTCAACTCATTTGGTATGAAACTGGTGTGTTTGTTCAGAAACCTAAATTTCATTATAAAATTTAATTTGATTGACATGCATTTTTTGACTAAACATTTATTCTTTTATTCGTAATTCACAAATTTTTTTTCAATTTTTACTATCAACAAATTAATCCACAAGATATTCGACAACAAATTCAAAAATACAAAAAACGGCAAGAAACAAAATCATCTCACGAACATGCTTCCTGATGGGCACTAAACATCGCTCATTTGACAATTTTAGTAGTGGCATATTGTAGCAATTAAACAAAAATATTATTATATCAATATTTGTCTCTTTTCTACACCTTTTTTTATTATTCATCCATTAATCTAACTTTGACTGCAAATTAACCTATGTCTGCCCCTCCCCAACTGAGTGAGCCTTCACTCAGAGTCAGTCCACTTACACTAATGAAAAAAGAAATAGTATTTTTAAGTTATACTAGAGAGATGATTAGGCAAAAACAAAAAAGGAACAAAAAAACAATTTGTTTCAAATAGTCATTTGAATTTTGGAGCCATTTAACTGCATTTTGTTTTGTATTATTTGATGAATGAGAAAGAAAATTGGGCTTTTTGGACAAAAAATGCCAGTGAGATATTATTACTTTTTACAGGTGATCCCAAATCAATATCTTTGGTTTTATAAATTAATAATTATACAGTAAAACATGATTTACAACTAGTTTGACTTAACGTTTGGTATGATCTACAATAAAACAATAACAAAAGTGCAGTTGCATTTTAGTTTTTGAGTTACTTACTGCAAACAAACTTAAATTTTATTTGGACTTGTATATGCAATTTGTATTTAGTGTTCCATTCCACCACCCTTACTTGTCCCAAGTCACGAGGTGATCATTATTTTGTTCGTTCGTGCGGCGTGCAAGTCCAAAATCACAGTGGAAGATCCGTCTTTAACCAGCTGATAGTTTCATCATCCAGGTTGATCAGGCCTGGAATTCCTCTTGGTGACTTGTAGACCTCACAGTCATCTATGATGTGGCTAATGGTTTATGGCTCTCCACAATCGCAGTTTGGTGAAAGTTCTACTCCGATCTTGTGAAGGAAGTTCTTTGTACGAAGTTCGCACGCGAGGTAGACCGCTTTATCAATGCTGAGATATGAACACACATGCTAATTCATTCAAAACGAAAACCTTAATTACCCATCGACTAGGATTTTACGGCTGTTGCTCACATACCTGGAAGCAATATTATTTGCTATATAAACAAAAACCAAACCATTTACAGGTTCATTATCCCAATCAGCCTGTGATGAGTAAATATGTATCGGAAAGACAATATCGCAAGCTTTAGAGCTCGGGAGGTCCCTCCCGCACCCACCCCTCACAAGTAACACTTCCATATATTTCATTTAAAAAACACAGTGCCGCCAAGAGTTGGTCCGGGGGCCCGGGATAAATGAAAATTCAGGGCCCTGGTTTCAGAAATATACCCGCGAAGGCGGCGAAGCGCGAGAAAAAATGTCATGAAACCCAAACAAGATATAGCCTCTAAAACTCAATTTGGATAAAATCTACTACCCCTTTATCCTGATTTTAAGAACGTTGCCCATACCTATACGATTTATGTTGTGAACCACTTCCAAATAAACTTTGCATGAAAAAAAAAAAATCTTGGAAAAGGAATAATACAAGAGTCGCACACTCTTCGTGCCGCTACGCTACGGCCACATCTTTACTTTTAAACGGATATTGGTCGGGGTCCGCCATTTTATCAGGTAGGGTCTTAAGGATAAGGGTACTTTTGCATCAGGGCAACTGTCTTGGAAAAGTAAATATTAATTTTTTTTACAATTTGCGAACAAAATAGGTATATTATTTTGTCATTAAAAATAACGCCGCATGTGCTTTAAAAACCCTAGAAATAAGGCCCGAACGACGCCCCTGGATTCTGCAAGAGAGCCTGCTGCGACACACCCCCCGATCTGTACCGATTTTTTTGGGGGGAGGGGGGTCATCCTAAAATCACGGCGCCCCCCGGTGAAAAAACCTGGGTACGCCTATGATATTCTTAACATTTTAGAGTTTTTTTTCTCAAAATCTAGTCGGTCCTCATCTGGTGTCCGTTCCCGAAACTCAGTCGTAAATCTACGTGCATACTATCATGCCTGATTGGACCAATTTGTCCAAAATGAGTTAATTGATAGTAGAATTCTGCAGAACTGACATCACCTTACGTTCAATGCGTTATACGAAGTAGCAGACATTTGATTACCAATTGCGTAACAAAATTAAAATACGCTGGATTATGTCAAGATTGAGGAGATACTGAATGTATTTCTTCCTTTATTAAACAGTATTACGATATCCAATTTGAGAGTTTTGGCCTTAGAAATCATCGTGATGAATACCAGGTCCAGAAGTTGATGATGATGACGCAGGCTAAAAGAAAAAAAGTCCAATATGAGATCTATTTTCACCTTTACTTGTACTGAAATTCGATAACTAGCGATGAACATAGAAGGTGAGTTCAACATTAACTAGTCCTCAAAAGTTGTTCTACAAAGTTGATTGCGATGATCATACGAGTTAATTTCCTGTGGTATGGACAAACAATAAGCAGCACAAAAGACACAAGGAAACTCCTTCACGGGCAGAGTGCGCGATGATTGGATAACCAGAGCACAATCAACTAAAAGGCAACACTGTGTCGAGCTAACTGGATTTATGATAACCGCAGGCTGCTTCCATAAATCGATTAATGAAAAATTACTCTGGTAATAAGGGAAAATATTAATTGGGATATTAACCAATCAGCATTCCCCATTCATGTCTACTAAATGATAAATACACATATTGACATAAATTACAGTAAATAAACAAGAACATTTCTTGAAAGTACCATGACATTTCACATTTATCGTGTAGCTGTTGACTGCAGAAATCTTATAACAAGCAAGCAACCGTAAAAATACAAAATGATCTGCAGCACACTGCACGTCAGAATTTCTATAAATATATTTTTTCTTTGCTGTATACCATTAATTTGCAACCATGGGTGTTTTTCGTTTTTCGGAAGCCGTGGTGGCTCGCACGAAAAACTGGCATCATAAAATCAACAGTGTTGTATCAGGGTAATACAATAAATAAAAGTAACCTAATATGCTACGAGTAATAAACGATCTTAACCAAAATGAAGTACGCTTTGCTCCTTGGAATGCCCAGTCTATAAAAAATAGCTACATTGTGTGACTTCGTCATCAGCAATCTTTGCCATCATCGAGTCTTGACTGACTGAAGATGGCAGAGATAATGTAGCTATTGCTGACATCCAGAATAGAAGAGGCGGGCGTATAGTCTTCTCGTTAGGGAGGTCTCAATATTTAGATAAACGAGACCTGTGAGTTTAATTCCATGGAATATATGAATGTCTTAATATCATCATCTTCAACTTTCTTCCAACTCATTCTTATCTACAAATTCTTGTCTGATAAGAAAAATAAATTTACCTCACCACTGTTTCTAAATGAATTCTCATCCCTTCTAGCTACTTTGACAGTTGGTAGTAGCCAACTGCTGTAACTGGAGATCTAAAAACTGATGACAGATATTTCTGTACGACCTGAAACAATTGTTGACCCAATCTACATCGGAAATCACACTCTGGAGCTATTAATAACTTGGAAACAAGACCATTTTGTGAGCCATATTTCGACTCATTGTCACTTGCCGTCTGACCACTACGCTGTCACTACCACTACCACAAGTGTTTTATAAAAATCAACCGGCCTGAACCATGGATTAAAATCATGCAGACTCGGAAAATTGACTGTTCTCTTGTTAATGAATATCAGTATGAACACCAGTAGCATGACTTCCAGTAATTTTTACGTCATGTGACCCGTAAATAGATATCCAAGACAGTGAACGTCATAGACGATGATAGTAGTGGATTCAGTACTATGTCAGTAAATATTTCTGTAAAGAAATATGTTACTGGAACAAATTCTTCCTGCGTATGAAGCAGCAGCTAAATGTGTTGAATTTGGTGGAGCCAGCTCACTGTTGATTGTTTGGGGTTTGAGAGGTCTATATCCACCGGTGAACGAAAGGCAGGGCACTCATTGAGAATGTGATCAGCAGTCTGTGATGGAGAGCCACATTGGCAGACTGGAGATGGTCGCAGCCCCCATCGGTGCATATTGCTGTTGCAACGACCGACTCCTGTGCGAATCCTGTTCAAGGTGACCGGAAGGTGACCCATTCCTTGCATGGAAGATTGCTACCAGGTGGGAGTTCCGTCATAGGTGTAATAGTGAATTGGTCTGGTCTTAGGGTGTCTAGCCAGGCAGTGTTCTATGTCTGTGAGATGTTGAATGGGGAGTTGGAGAGTTTAGCGGCGTGTCGACAGAAAGGTTGACGAGAGCGCAGTCTCTGTCTGCCGAGCTGGAGAGATTATTTGACAGTATTAGTATTATCAGTAGGTGCTTGTTGTCCAAACAGAGCCTTGTTCACCAGTTTATGTGTGATGTCCTCTCCGAAGCACTGCATGTGCAATGCGTGAAAGCACTGGAGGTAACTCAGATGGAGTAGGGCGAAGGCAGTCGGTAATGGTTCTCATTGTCTCGTTGAGTACTGTTTAGAAAGTATCGGAAATGTGTTTGAGTCCAATAACAAATCTCTATATATTTTATATATTTTTTTAATCCGGCTGATATCGGGCTTTTTCTAAAAAATCTATTTTTGGCAGCCATTTCTTCTTTGAAGTATGTGACGATTTTAAAAGTGTCAGAAATTGAATTATTGTGTCCAGTAAGATATTTCTCCACATAAATATTTACTGATGTAGTGCTGATTCGAATATTATCGCCTATAGCGTTTACTTTGGACGCCATCTTAGATATCTCGGGAAAGCTATGACCAAGAGCTGGCAGCAATGTATTTTTATGTATTTGAAACCATTTTAGATAATAATACAATTTTAAAGTACATTCATTTACCTGGTAAAACCACGCTAAAAAGAGAACAAAAAAAGGGAAATTATCCGTTTTCAGAAAAGCGTATAAACCAAATATCGATGTTAGCATGTCTCTTTTTAAAGAAATCTATATCATGAGAATGCTAGAGCATTTGTTTTTGCTCTTCCAACCATGAATTAGTCCTGCAGCAGGCTCATATCGTCAAGAGTTTTCCAAACAGATCAATCGACCATTTTGGGGAAATTGAGTTTTTTTTGCATATTATGATACTATATCAGGAGCTCTTTTCATGAGCAAAAATAACATTCCAATTTGTAGGTATAATAGATTTTCACTTTTGGAAATCATACCCAAACGCCAAATGAGTGTCTTCCAAACAGACCAATCTGCATTCGTCTGTTTGCTGTATCCCCAAAACCACCATGACTACCGTACGAAAGCTTATAAAGTGACCTATCGATCAATGGGATACTGCGTGATTCGTCTCCCCTCTCAACACTGGATGGCCTAGAAGTCTGGTGGAAGTTGATATTAGTACAACGTGTGTAGCTGTATCTGAAACGATACGATTTGCCACACTGTAATAAATATGATCAGTTTTTGCAGTATTTTACTTTGGCAGCAATTCTGCCAATAATTACTGTAAAATTAATTCAATCAAAACACTTCAAAATATATATTTGGCGAGTTATTACAGTGCATACGGTGCATATACTGTAACATTCACAGTTAATTGTCATAAAACATATGCATTAAACGGTCAAATATACAATGAATTTGGATGGAAACCTGTAAAGCTGTAAATATTGGTATGTGTCGATCTTTAGAATTAAATTGATTTTCCGAACGCCTTGTAAAATTAATAAAATATAAATGACTTGATAGTAAGATAAAGCTTTCTTCTTTATAAAATAGTGATCTATGATTCCTTTCACTCTGCAAGAAGTATCAAAATATACCCCTTCAAGCATAAAAATCGCAACTTCTTCCACTTAACGTTAGACATACATTTTTGATGTCCTTAGTGTAGTACTTACACAACATGTGAGCCGATGCTGTAATGTTTTCGTGTATCAACGTTATCGTACATTATTGTGATTTTTCAATTATAAAAGCATTAGAATTTACAGGAATAATACTGTAAATTTTACAAGAAAATCCCGACAGCAATTCTTCCAACAAATCACGTAAACAATGTACAGGTTTCCATTCAATTTTACTGTATATTTACAGTTTGATATGTATATACATGTATTTTATATTAAGTATTAAGTATCTGATAAAATCAATTCTGATTACAAAATAAACAATTTAAAACATCAGTCCTCTTTCTATCTTAATTGGCACATTATTTTGCCTCTAAGAGAAGATGACGCCTAAGTAAATTTTACAAAAGCAAAGCCATTTCTAGCGCCCTCCACAGGCAAAAGTATGTTCAATACCACCGTCTGAGGCGATCGATCGACACTTTTTGAGTACGCCAAACAAGTCAATGCGCATTCGAATCATTTGACAATAGAAACAGGGGACGTTTTTTTTAGTTTTTCCATGGAGTTATTAAAAAATTATAGTAAACTATATTACTATAATAAATTCATGGTTTTTTTCCAAACGGCCAATCGCTTTGTAATTAATTTGACAAGGAAAACGAAGGATATTGATTGGAAACTTGCTGAAAATGAAAGAACGTCAATGTCCATAAGTCGTACACATAAAATCATTTACCTAATATGTTTACAAATTTTAGATATGCAAATTAATAATTCTCTAATACTTCAATCGCCGATATATCTCGAATGTGGCTTTTGGTCGATTGGCCTGTTGAAGATTCGTGACGATATGACCTTCCATAAGAGTCTGCACCAAATGGTTTGATGGTTTTTTAGCATGCACTGAGCTGCTGATGATGCAACGTTTGTCATCTTTGAGCCTTTTTGAAATATGAAGGGGTAAACTAATAGGGGTAAAATTGTAATTTTCCTAAGGTGTATAAATATGTTCAATATATGGTTCTACGGATTAAAAAGGTATAGTAGTTTGTTATATCTACAACACTCTTGTGTTTTACAACGAAGGCCCAACACGTTCATTCAAGGAACATCGTAAGGGGATAAAGTTTTATAATATCCGATTTGTTTTCAAATTATTTTTGTTGGTTCTTTGATATCTGTGCTACTTGTAAACAACAACTAAAAAATAAACTTTATATCCCTTAGCTCTCACCATGTCCACGCACAACCCCGGCGTCGCTATAGAGGGGTCATAGATCACGCTCAGTTTCATCACACCCTAATTTGACAAGATGATGATGCCTGACCCCATTTAAAACAAAACAAAAAAAATCGAGAATTACTCTCCGTCCAGAATGGCCCGCCATTTTGGTTTAAAACGCCTAGGTTTTAGTGTCTGACCTTAATGTTTTGTGGTCAAGATAAAAAAATACAACATTAATAACTTTAAGCAATAACAGCACTTTTTGAAGAGCGCAACTCCAATTTTCAAAATTTGATATTTTTGCACGTTATGTTCGTAATTGCTAGGATACACAACCTGCGAACAAAAATGCCCAAAATGCGTATTTAAATATCATAAATAGCGATTTGTAATTCGATTGGGGGATCCAGATTGTACTTAGCGGCAGAGCTGGAAATGCTACGTTATGTCCGTCCATGATGAAATAGTGCCACATCAAGAAGATAACCTCTAACTGACTTTTGGACTTGCCTGAACCAATAAAATATGGATGAGCGTAGACAAATACATGGCGCTAGTATTTTCGGCTATTTCATAGTGAAGACAGTTTCCAGCAGCCGTTGAATTATTATCGGAGATCTCCGATATTAATTATATTCTTTTTAAAATTCCTCGTGAGACACAGACATCTTCGAGCTTAACCATTACCAGGTTTAGGTTTACTAGCCAGTTCCAATGAAACCGTGTAAAAATCTCAATTTTTTGACAAATGGGGCGCTCTTAAAAAAAATGTGTAGTTATTGCTGTAAAACGTAAAATGGCATCTTCCATATCAAATTTAAATTTTTTTTTGGATTTCAGGCCCCGAAATAATCTGCTCGCTGAAATCACAGGGCCAATAGGAAGACGTTTTTTCAACGAGCTGAAATTCCAGCCAATGAAAACAATGAATCTGCTCGCCGAAATTCAAATGCAATGAATTGGCTTCTCGCCGAAATTAATTTCTGTTCGCCGAAATTACAGCCAATAGGAACACGTTTTTTTTCGGCGAGCAAAAATTAATTTTGGCCGGCAGAAAGTTCATTTGGCAGCAGGAAAATTCATTGCATTTGAATTTCGGCAGCAGAAATATTGCTTTTTTCTGGGCGGGAATTTCAGCTCGCTGAAAAAAGTCTTCATATGGCTTTTGTTGTAATTTCAGCGAGCAGAAAGTAATTTCGGCGAGCCAAATTCATTGCATTTTAATTTGGCGAGCAGAAATTCAGTACTATGAACGGGACGGTCAGTTGTTGAATTTCGGAGCCGAAATATTTCGACGAGCTGAAATTATTCAAACATTTCTGCTCGCTGAAAAAAAAATCGTTATTTGATTGGTTAATGCCGCCAGTATCATAAGCTGAGTGGAAAATTTCTGCTCGATGAAATTCTGAATTTCAGCTGCTGAAATTTCTGCTCGCAGAAATTAAGCTAGTTATGACTCGTTTGGCCATGAGAACCCACTGCAATGAAAGTCGATGTCAATGAAGTTCCCATTGACTGTGGATGGAGCAAAAATTTCCCATATATTTCTCTGAAAAGATACACGTCTGCAATAAATACTTCGACAATAATCCGTTTCGTACGGTACAGAGAGAACACAGGCAAGGTAATTTTAGCAATTATAGAAGTACATTTTGTGGTGTAAATCTTCATGAAAAATTCAATTTCGGTACAATGAGTTGCACTGGCAGGTAGTGTGTTTGACTCTTATTAGAAGAGTCACTGTTGGTATGTAATGGGGAAAATCAATGTTTATCAAACAGAGGCACGAGACTGGTTTTGCAATATATTTGAATGATTTACCACACTGTTATAGGCTTTGAAGTAACTATACTGTGCCAATGCAAAGGGACGCGTATAAATACCTATTAATTGCCCAGGCAACTGATCCAAACATCAACGGGGATTCAACTTTTCTTTGTACTACTAGAGTCCTAATCTATATTTATTGTTGCATAACAATGTATGTTATATGAATTCCCGCACTGTTTTGACTACCCTCATAAATGTTTGGCCCAGTTGTTGGGGAAAATTAATCTCTATCACGTATCATTTTGGCAGCGTAAAAAAGAATGACACAGGAGTTTCAGAAGTATGGACTCTGAACAAATAACGATGTGTGTATTGCATACTGTCTGACCAAGAACAACCAAGCAAACTGCCACAAGTCACCACATCTATGAAAAATTTGTATACAACGATCGCTTTCACAATCAGTGGTGAAACTTTAAACTTTGGCTCATAAAATCTGCACCTTGTAGTGGAGTAATGGAAAACTAAGACTTTGGTCATAAGCTTGCTAGCTCAAGAATCTGTCTCTTATTTTTTTTATGCAGGTTTTATGGCCCAAGATGTGTCCAATTTTGTCTCAAGTTTATTATATATATATATATATATATATATATATATATATATATATATATATATATATATATATATAACTAGAAGCTGTAACCGTGTAACTTAAGGTCGGAACCTAGACACATACCTCTATACCTTTTTTAATCCTTATAATTATAATAAGAAAAATACATTACATACAATTAAACACAATTTTACTTATTTAAAATTACCCCTGTACTAATTTCACCCCCTTATTTTTTTCAAAGTTTCTCACATTTCCCAGAGGTTGAACCCAAATATTCTGCTTCAGCACCCTTCAAACTATAGAAAAACCTCTTCAAACCTTCTTTCACAAACTTCGAGAATAAGATTCTCATTTATAACTCTACTATTCTAGTTTGTGACAGTTAGTCGCCAGGTCACCCAAGTACTATTATTCACAGTGAAAATTGTTAGACAGGGTTATTTAGCATGAGCTTGCACAAATACAATAGGCAGACGACCTTGCTATTGTCCATAGTCCCTGTACACGTCTGCATTTCAAATCGATGAAAATCAGGCCCATGTTATAGCATATGAGAATTTAATTCTATGATGCCAGTAAATTTAAGGTTATTCCTTTTCCGAGGTCTTCGCTTTCTTAAAACAGAGTAATACGTACACAGACTTTTTTAAGCACACAATTCAATTAATGATTTGGGTGCTTTAAAATTTGTTGGAATTTCTATAAGTTCAGATACCACGCTTTTTCGAAACTTAAATTTCATATTCTTTATTTCCATAATCATTTAAAATAAACAAAGATATAAACAAACTATACAGGCAAAATACGGATTAATACAAACGATTACGGAGGACTGATCAAAAAGCCAATAAGGCCAGAAGCGACCAACCCTACAAAAACATGTACGAATTAAACATCAAAATGCTAACATCAAAACAAATGTAACACCAACAAGTTACGGTCACCATCACACAAGACGTAACAGTGCTCAAAACTAACTTATATAAACTTATTAGCTCATGCTTGTATTTACTGCGAAAGTGCCTAATCGAATTTGATTTTTTAATGTTATTGTGAAGGGAGTTCCAAAGAATAGGTCCAGATGTTCTTACAGAGTGATCAGAAAATACCTTTTTGTTTCTAGTATAATTATAATCACTATTGAATCTTGTGTGATAGGTAGGAAATACAGATTTTCTGTAAAAAGATTTGCAAATGAATTTAGGTAAACAGGGTTGAACTATTTCGTACAGAAAAACACCACAATTTAGATTATAGGTATCAATACATTTAAAATATTACGTTGCAAATGGGGTCTAGTATGGACTTCTATAATGGTAATTAGTACTAACTCTCAACGCCCATTTTGGGAGTTTAAAGATTTTGTCTTATATGTTTTACAAGCATTTCCCATACAAGGATACCGTAATTGATATACGGCAGAACAAGCGTGCAGCTATAAAGAATACATATCTTTTCTGGAACAAAATACTTAGTTATCATAAACGTCAATATTACGTAAATTGTTTTAGATATACATCAATATGACATTTCCATGTAAGTTTCATCGATTAATACAACCTAACAAACTTAGTTTGTACTCGGTCTAGGTTGTTCATCTAGTATTATATCAATCTGACGGCGGATTGTTTGCCCGTGACCAATTAGCCCCATTATTTGGAAGTATATGCGGGTACCTAGAAAAGGTAATTAGTGTTGCTAGCATTTACTGATAGTTTATTTGCCTTGAACCATTAGTTACCTTGATAAACTCGGTTTATTTTAAGAATTAAAGGTGATGCAGTATCTTTATGGGAGATAAGTGTCCGAGGTCGGAAAAAAAAATAAAAGGACGAGGGCAGCCGAGTCCATTATTTAATTTTTCCGGCGAGGATACTTATGAGCCATACAGGATCCTGCATCACCCTTTATTTCTATTTCTATTACCGAAAACAGCGTGATATAATGAGTAAATGCATTGGCGACCCATTATTGCAGAATAATGGGCAGTTAAACTAAACCAATCAGAATGCTGCCATTTTCAATAAGGCAGCAGAGTAATAGAACAACTCTATTGGCTAGCAATCGCTTTATGCGAAAATAGAATTGTAGTATCGTCGGGCAAAATAATATTGATCAACAAGAGTTAATATAGGTTTTTCCGGCCAATTTCGTAATTTACGTGTTCCTTTTAAAAAGGGACATCGTTTCATGCGAATTTGAACGATGATGTACATTGTTATTCAATTCAGCAAAACGTCATTCGATTTCGTAAAGGAGCATTAGACAGCGTTGAATGGTCGGCCAATTTGAACTAGCTCAAGCGACTTTTCACTGGATTAGCATGCGAGTCATAGTCATGTTTCTATTCGCCAATGAGATATCACAAATGCAAAAATTTCTTTTAATAGCAATATTTTGCGTTAATATAAAGTCACAGGTAAAAAGTTTCCTTCCGCAGCATGTCGGCCTTGTAACAATTTATCTGAAAAAAAGATGAATGCGAAATAAAAATGACTTGGTGGTAGCTTTATTTAAAAAAGGACCTTTCTGAATGGTGTGTTGGATATGATTAAAGATAAACAAGTTTTTCATTTGACAGTTTGATATAATATCCTAATGAGTGAAGCACAAAGAAGCTCATTAATTATTAAAACACGTTGCCTTTAAAAGTCATTGATCAGTATCAATGATGAGCATGATACATATAAAAAGGAAACTAAGAAAGTGGAGTGATATATATAATGAAAAGTGAAGACAAAAAACTACAGTCATAAGATGAGTAACGTAGAAATGAAGTTAAACATTTCATTGCAATATGAAACTCATCTTCTGGCCTTTATTGGCCTTTTGTCCACCTCCTCATGTCATTGTAGTATAGGTTTGTGTTTTTTTTTGTTTATGATACTGTATGATCATGGAAAAGACATATGATCTGATGATATGATAAGCAACTTAACAGAATGAATTTAGGCTTTAAAGGATTTTTGTTTGAAAAATGTGCATTCTGATGTGACAATTCAAATAATCAGAAAAATAGCTGCCATAAAGACAAATGTTTAGTTTGTTCGAAAAGTTAGAAAACACGTTTTAATTGGTCTATTAGCCGTTGGATAGTGGGATAAGAAACTGTGCACTAACTTGGCATAAAATTAATTAATGTGGTCAACTCGACCCACATTTGGAGACGTTTTTGTGCTCCAATAACATCAAAAGAAAAAATTATCACCGGGGCACATAATACACATGTACTTTCATCTGATATGAAAATCTCAAGTTTGATGGAGTTAAGTGGTTGACAGGTCATTACGGATCACCACATTTAACCTATTTTTTCAGTGCATTAACTGTACATGACTACATTGCAATTTGCCGACAAAATATAGGCCCTTAATTATATGTGTTTCCTGTCCTGAAGATTGAAATTTCTAAATTTGTTTTCGACATGTTTTTAACCAAAAATAGATATTTTACTGATTTTGTCATTGCAGGTCTATTAAACGTAATCGTATATTGTAGGTCTATAACGTAACGTAATTGAATGCATAATCGCCAATTAGAATAGCAATCCACGAAATTGAAAATCAACCCTACATTGTTTCACACCGTTCTTGTTTACGTATAGCGAAAAAGGTTGATGATTTTTCGAAATAAATGCGAAATGGCGAAATTGAAAGCATAAAGACGAACTTTCATTACCATAAGCTAAAGGTTATGCTGTACAACGAAATTGATTGACAAAAAATGGAATAGAGTGCTCATAATACGAAATTGTACTTAGGATTTAGACCGATAAGCTCAAAACGTGCGAAATTGATTGCCAAATTATTTCTCTGATTGATAAAAGTGCGAAATTGGCCGGGAAAACCTATAATATATATAATGAAAAGTGAAGACAACTACAGTCATAAGCTGAGTAAAGCAGAGAATGAAACGTTAAACATTTCATTGCAATATGAAACTCATCTTCTGGCCTTTATTGGCCTTTCGTCCACCTCCTCCATGTCATTGTATGTATGTGTATCTGTTTGTGTTTTTTATGATACTGTATGATAATGGAAAATAAATATGATATGGTGATATGATAAGCAACTTAACAGAATGGAGTTAAAGGCTTTAAAGAGATTTTTATTTGAAAAATGTGCATTCTGATTTGACAATTCAAATAATCATGTGAATGAAAATAGCTGCCATAAAGACAAATGTTTAGTGTGTTCGAAAAGTTAGCAAACATGTTTTAAATTGGTCCAGCCATTTGGATAGTGGAATCAAGAATGTGCACTAAATTGGCCCATAAAATTAATTAATGTGGTCACTCGACCCCATTTGGAGACGTTTCTGCTCATAACATAAGAAGACATTCATCATCACGGGGCAATAGAAACTTCACTTTCAATCTGATATGAAAAGCTCAAGTTTGATGGAGTGTAAGTGGGAGACGAGGTCATATAGCGGATCACCCACATTTAACCTATTTTTTCAGTTGCATTCACTGTACATGACGAATTAATTTGCCGGAAAATATAGGCCATAATTATATGTGTGTCCGGATTACTGAAGATATGAAATTTTCCTAAAACTGTCGTTTTGACATGTTTACCAAAATAGATATTTTACTGATTTTGTCATTGTATGTCTATTAAACGTAAACGTAATTGTAGGTCTACAACGTATCGTAAGTTGAAATGCATAATCGCCCATTAGAAGGCAATCCACGAAATATTCAAAATCAACCGTTACATTGTTTCGCACCGTTCTTGGTTACGTATACGAAAAAAGTTAATATTTCGAAATAAATGCGAAATGGCGAAATTGAAAGCATAAGAACGACTTTCATACATAAGCTAACGGTTATGCAGTACAACGAAATTGATTGACGAAAAATGGAATAAAGTGCTCATAGTACGAAATTGATTAAGATTTAGACTGATTAGCCCAAACGTGCAAATTGACTGCAATTATTTTTTGATGATATATCCATTGATATATAATATAAAAAGTAAAGGTCCTAAAATGGACCCCTGAGAACCCCACATATTATTTTTAAATTTTGATTTGTCTGAATTTAGATACGTACGTGCTTTCTATTATCTAATAATTCCGAACATCAAGTACGACCCCCGAACCCGAATATTCCATCTTCTTATAACAAAAGGTTCATGATCTATCGGATCGAAGCTTTCGATAGGTTTAAGATACTCCAAAGTGTCTCATCTTTTTCAACTGCTTTGGTTAATCTTTATCTCAAGTTGTAAAATCCCATAGGTAGAATGATTTTCTCGGAATCCAAATTGGTGTTTGTTTAATATTTTAATTCTTTTCATACATTTAATACACCTATTAAATATCAATCTTTCAAGAATTTTAAAATCATGGAAGGACGGAACACGGTCGATAATTGAAAATAATTCAAACCATTATCTTTTTGTATATGGGATAACTTTTGCAATTTTCAGTTTCTCTGGTACCACAACGGTTTCAAGATAAATTGAATATCATAGAAAGGGGCTGAACAATTCCTGGCAACCTGCTTAACAATAAAACTGCCTAATGCCATCATAACCTGCACTCTTATTCTGATCAAATTTGTCAATAATTTTACATTACCTCAGTTTCTACAATTGGTTTCATAAACATATTACAATTGCAAGGCTCTTAAGATAATCGTAGTAGTCCATTACTTGAATTGTGGATTTTTGATGCAGATTTGGGCCTACATACAAAGAAATTGTTAAATTCATTAGATATGGTTTTGGAATCTTTATTATTTCTCCAGAATCGTATTTAAACTGGCCCGGCAACGACTGCTTACGACCACGCCAATATATTGTTTATTATATTGTTTTTTATATTGTTTTTTCCATCGCTGTAGTTTTCATTTTTAACCAGAATTACCCTGTCAAATTATTATTCGACAACTATATTTGGAGGTGACATTCCGCAACAATAATTATTAATTATAATGAATTCAGGTATTTTAGACCTCAAATCAGGACATTTTCCAGAGCGTTTTCGGACAGCTATTGCGGTTACAGCGATTTTATTGCCTTTTCGTGTACAAGAAAATACGCATGTTTTGTGACCTCCTGACTGACTGATGAGGTCCGGCGGACTTTAAAAACTTCCACACCGGTGTGGAAATACGAAAACAGATTAGTCCGGCGGGAGCCACACTCCGGGCTCCATAGACGATAACGGAATAAAGCGTGAAACCAATGTTGAGTGAAGAGTCAACTGAATCGATTGCCCTATGTTCAACCATTGTTCCAGGACTATTAGTACGCCGGACGATAATTACATCTACACCGGTTAATGTTTTATCTTCGTTGTGCGTGTAGAGAAAACGTATGAGACCGAACAATTCCACCAATGTAGACACGGTTGAAGCATTTTAATTAATAGCTCTTTGCACGGCGAGCAGTGTGAATGGAAATTTTTTACACATTCGATTATAGTAGATTTCACTAGATGGTGAGTTTATGGGCGACTCTTAAAATAGGGGATAGAAATACCAGAAAATCTTTCTGCAATACAAAAGAGATCGGATGAAGGGAAACGGCCAACTACAAATTAAGTTACATTGTTCGTGCAGTCAAATACTTTGTATTTATCCTAGTGATGCATAGTGTGTCTCCCCAGAATTGGTTTAAACATTGCTTACAACAACATATCATAAATTGAAGAAGGCTTCAGTCACCTGTGGTAACAAGCAGAAACTTTACATAGGCGGACCCAGGATTTGTCACCGGTGGCGCATGAATCTCGGCTGACCCCCCCCACCCAGGAAAAATTGGTACGGGTCCGGGGGTGTCCAATGGCGTCGTCGTCTGGGATTCGCTGTTCTAGGGTTTGTAAAAGTACAGTTAAACACGAATGCGGCGTTATTTTTTAATTTGTTTAAATATTATATACTACGAGCCAGTTGCTCTGATGCAAAGAACGTCCTAGTATCCCTCAGGCCCTACCTGATAAAATTGGGGGGACCCAAATGCATCCGCCACTTAGTGGGGGAGGCACGACCAATCGGATAAAAATCCGATAAACGTGAAGATATGGCCGCAGCCACACTGCGTGTATCGCAAGCCATACAGGCCATAACGTATTGCTGCTGCAACGCGGTGCGAGAAAGTATCAAGTGTTGTGCCCATTTCAGTTGCTCTTTACGCAACATTAGTTTCCCGCTTTCTTCCGTTATCGTCTCTGGAGCCCCGGTCTATGGAGCCCCGCGTCTAGGGAGCCCGGTCTATGGACCCCGCCGGACTATATCTGCTTCACACCGGATCCCCCGGAGCCCGGGCCAACAATTGGCGGTGCTATTTTTTTTCGATGAAACGGATATGGAAGTGTTAACAAGGGTGGGTGCGGGAGGGTGTACCCATCCCTACACAGCTCGAACGCGTGCTATATTCTCTTTCCGACACACTTACTATCATAGGCTGATGGGGAAATTAACTTGAAAATGGTATATAAAAGTAATATTGCGTCAAGGTATGGCAACAGCCGTTAAAATCTTCCCTAAGTGCATAAAGTTTTGTTTTGAAGAAAGCCGGTGTACGAGAGTACACATCTAAAATTTGGAGCTGCACGCAAGCGCGGATCAATACAGCATTCTTTCCAAGACACATTTCGCCTGCAAAGTTGGTAAAAAAAAAAAAAAAAAACCCGCAAATGTGAATAGAATGCTTAGAGGTATGACCAAGGATATTAAAAATTAAGACGGGTTAAAGCGCAGATTTTGCTGGAGGGGCACCCCTCCACAAACGAAGTGTGGAACCCTTGCAATATTACAGTTTCAAGACACATTTTTCTCACACAAAATTGATAGAATGATGGAAATTCTAAGGTTCATCATTAAATAGTAATGCCGAGGTATGGGCAGCAATACAACCTCGACCATTTCTCTGTAAAAAGTGTAACAAACTGGGGGTCGAAACCTCCATAATATATTGCTAAACGAGAGACCAAACATTGCCAAAGTGATTCGTTGGTATCCGTGTTATACAATTGGCGAAAGAGTTGAATAACTTTTTAAAAAAATGGGTGGAAACACAATCTGCCATATTTGCTGACAAAAATCGGGTGTGTTTGTATTTCTTGGAGGAATTAGGCCCAAGAGAGAGAGCGAGCGAGAAAGTTTGCTCTCAGAAGACAGCGCGCACTTGTGTTGAAATTGGTCCTTAGACGAATTATTTTAAGGTATTGCTCACTTGAAAGATATTTTTTTCAGAAAAAATGAAAATTCGGCCGCTTAGTGGGTCAAAAATGCAATAAAGATTTTTTAAATCCCGCATTTCGCATTACATTTTTCCAAAAAGGCGCCTTTACGATTTGCATTTTTTTCACATTCTTCTGAGACAAACTTCTTTTGCCTTACACGGGACATTCGCTTTGTCAAAAGTAGAATAGAATGCCTTCCGTCGCGTGGGATTCCGTCTATGCCCACAAATGACACAAAAAGTCAAAAATGTCAGAAGACATAGCCAATGGATCATGTGACTCATATCATTCACAATACCTAGTTCAATAAGCCACGTTTATGAAATCGTTTTTAATGTATTAATTCATTGAAATGACGATGAGCACCGGGAGTTTTTCTGACTTCATTTTTTTAAATTGTTTAATATTATGTGTGACATAGGCTCTACTAAGCCTTAACATGACATACAATACACCCATAGTGAATAAGGTAAATCAAAATAGTGGCGGCTGCCAGACTCTTTTTTGGTGGGAAAACGGAGGTAAAAAGAGTAAACATTTTGGGAGGCAAAAGTGAAATCTGGGGGGAAATATAAAAAAATTTGGAGATTTTAAACAAATTTTGCCCTAAATTCGCTTGATTTTTGCCGAAAAATTTTGTGATTTTTG
>JAMKCH010009443.1:0-47036 GCA_023653785.1 Ophioderma brevispina | reverse complement strand
TATTTTTATTCCAGTTTAAAATTCCAGTTGGTTTGTGAGATATCGTATTTTGAAGTTTCAGAAATAGTACACTGTAGCCTTCGGAAATTGGACTGCCACACCAGACCCCTTAAACCCTACAACCTCTCTGACCATCTAGGCACAATTCTATGTCTCACCTCCTTGTGCTTCCGTTGTAACTTGCCTACTTGCTGGTGATGACAACACATGCCTTGGTGTTATCACCCACTGCACTCGGAATTCATATGCTGTGTACGGCTTGAGGTCAGTGACGGTGGTAAAAGGGAGAACTATTGGCTGCAAGGGAAAAGAGTACAAATCAGAGGTTAAAGGGTGATTCTTCAGAATTTTAATTTTTTGTCACACGTGTGACTTTTAGTATATAATTTTAACTTTTGAACCCTCCCTGTTCTTATGTTACTTATGTTATCTAATTTTTATTGGTGTGTAAAGTTTTTACTTTTTATACCCTACCTAAAAATACACAGTTTCTATTTTCACAGACATTCAATATTTTGGGAGGTGTCATCAAAGTTCAGTCTCTTGAGTGATTTCAGACAGAAGTTTCAGCTTGTCCATTTCCTTATAAAGTTTCAAGGAATTAGTGCTTATTCCAAATTGACACTTATCCATACCAATTAAAATAACACTAAAACAAACTACACCGTTTGGTTAAGTTTTAAATTGCAGGAATGTTCCTTTCAAAAATTTGGTCATATGTGTGACATTTTAGCTGGTTATGTATGTGACATTCCAAATCATAAAAAATGTCTGAAAATGCATTTGTTTATTCAAGGTCTTATAGTTTGGTTCAAAATACCCTCTGGATAAGCATCTAAATATACTGGGATGAAGTTACAATCTTGGAAACAATTGTTGTAACACTTTGAATGACTGTTCCCTCGTTTCCCCCATCCAGTGTTAATTGATGTATCGTCATTAGCAGTCTTGTCATTCCCCTCCCAGCATTGATTGATCCCATAATGCATTGCAGTGTGCCTATACTGTACTGTACTAAACACATGTCTACTTAGGGATGAAAAGTTTTCCAAAAGTTTAAGAGTCACATGAAATTCCATTTTCATTATGCTAAAATTCCCTTAGTACTAATGCTTTGTGGGATAAAATGTGCGTAAAGGTCATGTTTTTATGTGTTAAGAATAGGATTTTTGTGGGATCACATGACACTACTGAGGTGAAATTTCCCAAAACTGGTGCATTGTGGGATTGACTCAATACACCCTCTGATGCTTACCTGTGTGTGAAAGGAAACCCATGCACCATTTCCTATATTAACATATCTCCATTGTAATATATATTTAACATTAGCATGGCTAGCCTCATTCCAATCAGTTGAAACACTAGTTGCTTCAATTGAATCATCTTCTATCCTCGGAGCTGAAGGATCTCCTACGGCACCTGAGAAAAGAACAAAATGGAACAATTATCTTCATGGCAAAAAAACTCTGGCATTGGTTTTGATCAAGATGTCAACAACTTGTTGGGAAAAATCAGGCAAAGGTTTTACTGTACTCTGTATTCAGAAAATTTATTACAGGATAACATAACAGGGGTCACTTGTTGGAGGGTGAAAAGGGTTAAGTACATACATACACCCCCCCTACACATACACACATACATACACACATACACACGTTTGTATGACCTTTACTTAAGAGGACTTCAAAGGAAATGCGTCCTCGGTCATAAAGCCAAACACAGAATAAAGCCCATTGGTATACTTCCAAGGACCTTTGTTCTACTTCGGAGGACATCTGTTTGAAAGATGAAATGTTATTTATGTTAGGTCCTTGGAAGTATGTCATACAAGTACACACTCACATGCACATCGACATGCACACAACATCATGAAAACACGCTTTGTATGATCTGAAAGGAATATAAAGGAAACCGCATCCTCATTGTAAAGCCACAAACACAGAATCAAACCCAATCTTACACTTCCAGGGAAATATATAGATGATGGTGACATCAATGTTTACAAACACCAGTAGCACCTGTCTACTGAACATGTTAGAGGCTCGAAGAATATTTTGCCCATACAGGTACAGCATTCAATAGGCAATCATGGCCCGATGAAGCACAAAAATTTTATATAGCACAAGCCTGCAGGGCTCAGGCTACTGCGGCAGTGCTTGTTCATTGCCTGGCATTGACGTCATGTCACCTCATATATAGCCGGAAGCGACGTCCGGGCATTTGGCAAAAAAATATGCTTAGCAAAAATGTGAGTTAAAAACAAAATCATTTGATACTTGCTAAGCACAGTGTCTCGCGATGTTGCGCGATCGTACTTATGAGGACAGGAGGATCGCACGTAAGCATGTTTAGTGCAAGTGACCTGCCTGACTAACATGTTTCTCACTCTCTTAAGGCGCGTGTGAACCTTGCGTTCCGAGATGTATTTGGTTTGTAACTTTGAAAATATTTAAGTTCTTGTATGTAAAAGTATACATTCTAGAAAAGAAAATTGGACGATGCACCCGATGATGGCATTAAGATGAATGTAAAACTTTCTGTATTTGAGAAAAATACATAAAAAAACACGATTTTGCCCAAAATTGTTCAGACAGCATAAACAAAAACAATTGAATTTTCATGATTCTTATGTATTTTTTTAGAAACAGACATAATTAGTCTAGGGACGGTTTTTTAATTTTTAAAAACAATTTTATTGTTTTTAGTTTTTTATATATTTAAAAAAGTGTGTGATTTTTATTTCTTTTCCAAAATTTGAGATATAGTGGAGATATCTTAGTTAGGAAATCGAAAAATGAAAAAATTGAGAAAACCGTCCCTAGAGAAGGACCGATGCTATCGAGGAAAGTTAAACCTTACCTTTTACTTCGGTATATTTTGAGTATCTTGTTTTGAAAATTTGCAACTTTTGCGAAAAATTGAACATGAGAAAATCTGTGTGTTAGTAAAAAAGTGACTTTTCACGCCAGTTAAGCGGCCTCTTCTTCAAAATAATTATTTCGAAATTTCAAAATTGAGTATGTTGTGCAAAGGGATGACAATACCTCTTTATGCACTATTGAATCAAACATATTGTCTCTAACTCCAGGAAATAGGAAATGAAAATTTCATCTGGTCTAAATTAGCGCTTTGTTACATTTTAAAGTATTATTTTTGTTTTTCCCCAAGATGCGTTCGCGCAAAAGTACATTAAAAACGCGCACGCTTCATTACGCAGCAAAAATTCAACGTTGCGACGCGATGGTGAGGTCTTGCGGCCTCCTGGACGGCGGTGAAATCTGAAATTTGCTTAAATTTCCGCCGTTATGACCCTGTGGTTTGTGGGACTGTAAATGTTCAACAAGCTGTTTAATATCGGAAAATGACAGATCAGGCATGGTTTTCTGCAGTGGATAACCTTGTTGGTAACTATATAGAACACAGTTTGATGTTTAAATGGTTGCAAAAATCAGAAATCCGTTGTAAAAACAAAAGAACCAGGGTTGACACTGCCCTTAAAACCAATAACTACAAGACAAAAGAAAAATTAAAGGGCAATAGCCCGATTTGCACCTCGAACCCCACCACTCACCACCATCAAACCAAGTGACCAGAAAAACTGGCCAAGGGACCATCAATCTTGCTGTAGGAAAAGATAGTTGAGCCAGGGTGCGCAGGGTGTTGGGTCAAAAAACAGTTTGTTTTTTGCAGCAAACACAAATATTGCGTGTATCATAGATGTGCGTAAGGCTGGGTTCACATATTAGTACGGTACGGTATTAGCACTATACGCTATACGGGCATGGTGAGTCGCATTAGGTAGCACATGCCTTACTGTTCTTTTGGCGTTCGATTGCAATGGGATACTCAAGACAAGAAATCTATTGTTTGTAACTTATCCTTATTTAACCAAAGCACACAATAATTGTTTATAGAGGGAACTTCCTAACACCATGAACACAGCATTGCCACATCCAAACAGGACTGTAATTACGTTCCACGAAAATCGAACATGTTCAATTCCCACTAACCGTGCTTTAATAGTGCCGCTTCTGTATGCCACCTAGAAATCAATTGTTCGTTTAAGCCATTGTGCCCTGCAAAGTGCACCATATCCTGAATAGTATATACTCCCTATGTGAACCAGCCTTAGGGTTTCCGATTAGCAAAGTATATGCAACCCAATATGATGGTACCCAAATTTATAGATAATTAATTGATATACTCATAATACTTTTTGACACACCTTGATCTGGTTACACCTTTCAGGAGAATCTGTTTGTCTAGGTTATAAATACACTGTCTTTGTTTGGTATTGAATATAATTATTCGTATCTCACTATGAGCATAGTAGACTCTCAAGCCTCCCTTGGCACAGTTCAGTACCTTCCATTTGCCAGGTTTTTGTATTTAAGAACTATCATCCCTGGCTTTTGGTTAGATGACTACCCCGATCACAACCAGTCAGTTACATGTCAATGTATGTACAAGTACAACTCATTGAACTGTGTCCTTGTGGATGAGCATAATTGTAACTCATAGTGACTTGTTGATTCTTTTTATTCATGTATACTCACCTATTACTTCTTCTGCATATACATCTTCCGCATAAAACCCCCCTGACTGCACAATATGTCACCGAAATGTCCATCAAATTAACGCAATCACTCATCACTCATACAATAATCATCATTAATCATCATGTTAAGGAATTCCATGTATAAATTGTATAGCACTATTTAGTGCAATCCCAGGTTCCCCCATCGCCTCATACGATGTTTCGCCGGTGTTTGCCACAATGGCAAAACCATGGATTTTACCATGTTTTGTTTCCACTTGGCAAAACACCTTTTTTGCCAGTTTTTTGCCACTAAAAGTAAAGTTAGTATACATCATTAATAACGACAGGAATGACTTCATCTTCTTTGAAGTATGGGGGAGGTCATCACCTGGATGATAAGCAGGTCTATTGCAATGAAACACTTGAACTCAAATGTACTCACCATAACCCCAAATAATGGACCGGTTTCACTCCCTTTTTGAAAATATTTCATGGACAAACTTACAGTAAATGTGAATTTGTGTTTTTTTCTGCCATTCATAGTTCGCACCCTTGACAAGTATTAATTCTGCAAGGCTTACCTTACATTGTTGTACATTAAAAAGTAGGCTTCTTTAATAAAAAAGAAAAAAATAAAAAACCAGTTAGAGTCCACACAAATCCAGTGACACATTGTAAATGCCCTTAATTTAGAGTCCTGTCCTAAGAATTTGCCGATGATTAAAATATGAAAACTAATGCTATACAAATGAAGAAAAGTGTTACACATAGCGTGATGTACAGTAATTAGCATTATTTCATTGCTGTCAATAGGTGCATCTGGCATTGCACAAAAATCACAGTGACAGGTAACAACAGTGAGAATAAGGGTAATGGTAATAAACCTAATCATGTAATCAAAAGGTAAGTAAGTAAAAAGTAGTAAGTAGGTAAATTGTCGTGACGAGCAAAGCTCGTGAGCGGAGTGCCATCTCTCTTTCCTTAGCGTTTGGGCCAGGCTCCTCCGTATTATTTTTGCTGTGGGGGTTCGCCACTCCCCCTGCACAGCGAGTCTGTTACTTCCCAGCATTGAATAATGCTGGTACCCATACACCGGGGTGGAGAGAAAGTAATAGGTAAAAGGTGTCTCGTACTCCAAGGGCACAAACGTTGGCCGCAGAGGGCATCGACCCCACGACCTTTGGAGTGCGGGGCGATGCTCAATCCACTGGACCAACACGTGAAACAAAGATATAAATTCGTAATCACTTCATTACAAGAGGACTGCAGCCTTGGTTGGGTAGGATGTGCCCTCCTAAGAGGTCTTTAAGTAGGCCCCCCAGATCTTTATTAATTTTTGCCAAAAAAGGGACCCTTATAACTATACCAGAGATGAGATTGGTCCAATTTAACACAAAATGTGCCATTTTTCCTAAAAAGTTGCCCTTTGTATAGCCATTTGGATACTTTTGCTTAGATTGAGGAGATATGGGTAATTTCCCAACAATTTTTACGCAAATTTTGAATAGCAACCCATTCCTATACCAAAAACTTGGCTTAAACAGGGTCATCATACCAGAAGGCTGAAATGCAAGGTAACCATATTTGTCAACCCATCCCTTTGCGTCACTTTGTGTTGAGTAATCCAACCCCCTCTGGGGTTTAAGTAAACACGCCAACTAAGTACTATACTACTCCTCTTTGTCCGGTTCATGCTTATTCTGCCTATTTTGCCCCACATTGGGACTGTTCCCACTGTAAATTTCTTCCTATGCAGGACACAAAGTAATAAAGTCAATGAAGATCAATCTGTACGTTTCTTTAAAGTTGCTTGTTCGATTTAATGTCTATTGTGTGTTCTCTCTTTGATATGAAGCCTGGCACTAGCCCATACGACTCCCCATCAAGTACCCGTCGGAAACACCTTTTTGCGGTTTAACGGAGAACAACGCAATAATGCGCATTGCACAGCCCTATTCAATAACTGTTCTAATATTGATGGTTAACCATCAAAACGGTAGTTTTTTTCGTTATATCTTTGGAAAAAACTGGATTTGAGGGCTCAACTTCAGAACGACAATGAAAAAATACGGCCTTTTCATCTGATTCAAATCGCTCTACTTCCGTAAATCAGGGGGTTCCCAAAAGACGATCGGAACAAGCACCCTTACGGTGGAAACAGGCAATTTTAAACTTCAGTCCTCAAGATATCTTCCATTCTTGTGTTTTATTTCCTGGATGCCCGTGAGCAACCCAACTTGCAATGTTTTGACCATGTGCCTTACTTCACACTACACTCAAATCTCATTTACATATTCAGACCTGGTACGGCGTCTACAGTACAGTGAATACTCACCCAAGCTATATTACATGTTGCTAGAGTTGTATTGTCCCATAACCCACACCCCTTGATCACTGGAAAAGAAAGATTCATAATAATGGTCCTATCAAAATGTATCATACCCAGACATGTAGCATGGGGTCCTCAGTTATGCTATATCTGCAACTACACAAGCGGCTAATATTTGTAATAATGGGGGGGGGCATGCTATGGACTCCACCTTTGTCTGTCGTTTGGGGGCGGTGTGGAGGGAAGGGTAGATGACGGGGAAAGCACACTACTCTGTTGATTATCACTTAAACTGCATTATTAATACTAATCTGGATGAAAGGTGCACAACTTTTTTTTTTTAAACTAACAAATATTAATAAAATTAAAAAAAACCCAATGTACATGTCTTAGTGGTAGAAAGCCTCTCTCTCTCACCCGTTACTTGTTTTGGGCTTGTTTTTGGTTTAAAACTGCTTGTAAAGCCCGATGTATACTCCACATCACATCTGCGGTATCACGGCCACGATGAAACATGAGCCCATTTTTGTATTACCTCCATGATAAATCTTATATCGCACAACCGATTTTCAACAACTCACTGTATCTCCTTGTACAGAAGCGTACTGTTGTTGATTTGTTATCAACCCACAGTTGATATGCAAATTAGCATGTCACACCCGGCGCAGAGTTCACGGAAGTGCGTTTAAGCGGTACGCTTAAGTCGACGCGCTGTTCGTCATGTTTAGAACTCGGAGTACTACGCGCAAGGACACCAGGTGCAAACTGCAAAGCAAAAAAACAAATCAAAACTATCGTTTTGCTTTAGATTTTGGGAGAGTTGAATTTTGTTCAACAACTCCCTTCCAGAGGATTAGCTTGAAATAATCTACATTTTGTTGAAATAACAAATTTTATTCTTGAACTCAGGAACCCACTAATCTTAAAGGTACATTTTATGACACTAGCACCCTCTCTCTTGTTCATGAATCCGTTGATGATAGCATTATTTGATTCTCACTTTTGCCATGTTCACACGGTCAAAAACTCCCAAGTTTGAAACTCCAGGGTGAAAATTAAATCCAAATATTACTTCACATCCAACATTGCATCCCACGATGGCCGAAAACTCTGAAATCATCCCCTGCTAAATTATCCGGCTTGCTCATATCGGAGTGTGTTTGAGACCGGAAGTCAGCATACCGGAAGTTGTGGCATTTGAGCATGCTATTAAACACAGGAATGTGTCAACAAAAATGCGTGACAAGCGTCCACTCAGCTCATATATCCCCCGAAGCTGTTTCCAAACAGCACAAAACTCCCAAACACTCCGGAGTGTTATCGGAGTGGTTTGAGCTTCACCCCATAGTTGTTAGGGGGATATAAAAAACCCCGCTCGACCCGCGATAAAACTCCGGAGTTTAACTCCAAGTGCGTCAACAGGGCCAAAACCCCGATCGAACTCAGTGTTTGGAAACTCCAGGTTTCAGCCTCCGTGTGTACAAAACTTACAAGTGCTCATATGCCTCATCTACCAAGGACCACAGGAAGTGGCTTGCACGTGTACATACATTGACCTTTAATGACCCTTGGTGTGATGTGGTACATATCATTACCTTTAAAATCAGGGGGTTATTTTCTAATACATGCGTGAATGGAGGTACGAACTGTGAAATGGATGAAGTGAGATTTTATAGCTCATAGTATCGGGAACTTGCATGTTGTAGTTGATAAGCCAAATACGTGTATACTAATTTCTCTTAACGTTGTTAGGACGATACAAACAATTCTCACCTTTTTTTAAAGGGGAGGAGATTGAGCCTGTGCATCAAACTTGTTCTATTTTTTCTTTGCTTTGAAAGTAAAGGTATTTTTTTCACCAAACTGTCAAAACTTTTGGTGCCTACAAATTTGAGACATAATCCCTAATTTTATACCAAAATCATAAAATTTTGTTTTGTCACACTTTTCCAGATAGAACACATCATTTCTGAATTTCTACTCCTTTTTAGGCTAAAAATTGGCAAAAAAAATTATCAATTTTAGTTCCAGCTTTAAATATATTCTCTCTAATCAAACATAGGCACAATTGGTCAAGCGTACCTTTTTGCATGTTATTTTTTAAACGACCGGCCTGGTACGAATTAAAATTATCAAAAAAGATGTGCATCCACTACACTGTGATCCATAACGTCTTCCGTCATGGTTCGGGGAAGATCACCACAAGGGTACGGTGGTGTTTTCACAATTCCGAAAGTGCAAAAATAGGACTTACAAAAAATATTCTTGCCATGGTTGCTGTTGATCAATACATGATGCACCTTAAGTAAATAATAATGTACCAAGGACAGGGGTATTGCCAAACATAGTGGAATCACACCTTTTACAATGACTCATTATTTTATTCAATTAGGATAATTTTAATTGGATTCAATGAGCAACATGTAAAATGACGGGCTACTTGAGGTCTCACTTGTACCGGAACTCCACATACACCAAGAGAAATACTTCTCTCGGTTCTGCCTTTGTGTTAAAAAGGAGGACAAACGTTGAAAATGTAATCCAGTCCTAGACACAAACATAAAAGGCACCCAAAATTGAAAACTGAGAAAAGAGGGACATACAAAAGAACCCTGCAAAAATCAGGAAAAAATCTATTGTGGGGCATTCGCTTATATACAAAGATCATGATGTTGTGTGTTATGCACATCTATACGCATTCTCCATCTAGAGGTCGTATAAAAACTAAATTTTAAGAACAAATTGATTTTCCCATTAAAGAAACTGTGTCATATTGAATTTTTTTCTCTTTTGATTCCAGTTTTTGTTATATAACTAGATTTTAAAAACAGTTGTGCTAAGCAGACCACTAATAGAACTAAGTGACGGGTTAGGTCCCATGATCCTTCATTCAGGTGAACAAAAAAAGAGAACAAATGTCAAATTATGATGAAAAAGTTAATCTACAAAGGGAAAAAAATTATGAGGAGTAAATACCAGAATTTTTAATTTTGTCTACGCCCATCCTTTTTGCTGGAAGAAAACAATGTGGGGAATAATAAGTACTGTGGTTACATATCTGATTTTGAGGTGAATATTCTGATTGTATTACCACTACATATTCAGCAAGTGCTTTTAAAAAAAGCATTGAAACTTTCAGCCGAATCAAAAAGTGATGTGTCGAGTAAGTTGTGGTAGGAGTGGGAATCTGGATCCACTTCTCATGATCAAAAGTTAATAATTATGATGTCTTAATTGTTAAACTTGGGACATAGATTATGCGGTTTTTATTTTTATTTTACTACAGATTTATTTAATTGTTTGATTGCAGCTAGCTAGATCTCTGTCAATGACCCATGTAATCTCTGAAAGAGAAAGAAGAAGAAATCATTAGGCTCTATGGAAATTCTCCAAGTATTACATTAATTCAACAAACTAGTGTTATTTGCAGATCACTCCAATGGAGTTACAGTTACATTCAATTGCACACAATTGAAGGACCACTGCTTCCAAATAAGCAGCGATTTGCTAATCAGACAACATCACAAAAAATCAGCCCAAAATTCATATTTTTGTATTTTTGTTACGGGCATAGATGTGCTAACATTAACCTGAAAATGGTTGGGCTTGAAATCGTTAGTAAAGACGCGGCGAGTTATTGTTACTGATTCTCTAATTTCATACGGCGTAATAAAAATCCGACTCTTAGATGTCAAAAAGCCCTTCCCGGTGAATATCCCGCATTTTACGCGCGACATTGTCTACCATGGATCAATACATTTGGACCTCAAAGCCCAACATTAGCGATCTTATTTATTCTGTACTGGAGTAAACCACAATCAGCTGTTCAGTGAAGATTTGAGATGCCATCGTTGTTATATGTCTATGTACGGGAGATGGTATGACAATTTCCTCAAATACTATATACTCACTATTTGGTGGTTTGTTTTACATTAAAACAGTTATATGGAATTGTACACACTTATCCCTGATTTATAAGTTAAAAACAATGCATTTCCACATTTTTCAATTCTCTTGCATTATCGCTGCAGGAGCCTGCTAATCCCTTTAAGGTGGAATTACCCTTTGGAGGGCTAAAAATATATTACAAATTCTTAAACAGCTGTGAAAATGTAAACAATTTCATTGGTTGATGCCCGGGTTTAATTCGTTTAATTGAACCCAGGTAATACGCGCTGCGTATTGAAGTCATTTTTAGGTTGAAGCGCTCACGTCATACCGCGTTTTGCTACTTTCGCACGTGCCTGCCTATGTTGCGTCTCGTTGCATATGATCGTTGCGTTCAACGGGTTGTTCGATTGTTGTCACTGGGTGGTGGCAGTCCTTTCTTGTTGTATTTAAGCCGTAAAGCATCGCGAAATTGGGTTAAAGATGACCTTAAATGATAAAGCTGTTTAAGAATGAGAATAAAGGTATGATTTTGGGAACCGGTACTCTCTTTATGACGAATTGAACCCGGCGACACCATTATTTTTGCGTGGCCTCGTTCTTCCACTTAAAATAATGGTATCGCCTTGGGTTCAATTTGTCGTAAAGAGAGTACCGGTTCCCAAAATCATTATTCTCTAATTAAAGTTGAGGAAAATAAGACCTTTCTATTGCTTTTTTGTTTGACATCAATCGTAGCTTCCTTTCAAAAGTTATGTTCGAAACCAAATTGTAACTTTCGCTATGGAATTTCCTATGATATTTCTTATGATTTTATTGATTTCTCAAGTTGCGATATTTAATTTTTTTTCCTTTTAAAAACTCATATCTTACAAGTAAATGAGCTTTTTGAGATCTCTATTTCCACTATTTTTGTGAAATTCACGCCCTTATTTTCTAATTGATAATACAGTACAATAGCCTTCACAAAAGGAAATAATTTACAGAAATTCGACAAAAAAAATCTTTTTTTTTGGTTATGAGGTTCATAAGGGTCCAAAGAGAACAATTCCTTTTAGGAGTTACCATGGTCAAAAATCGCATCGCAACAGATGTACCACTTGAGGTCTACTTTTTTGAAAATCAAACAATAAATAACATTCTAATACAATTCATCATAACCACACGATACTCTTCCCTAGTCTCAGGGGCCGTATTGTGGGTCACTTGTCAGAGGATAAATCATGGTTTTGAGGCAGACTTTCCCTGGTTGGAGATGGTTTGAATCCGATTGTGAGGTTGAAAATGTCCTGGTGGCACCCAAAAAAGGGCTGATTTAACATGATTTTCAAGCTTTTTCATCCTGGTCAAAGCTCTCTGAGGGAAGCACCTTTCCTTCTCCCACCGCCTGATACGCTACTGCCCATGTCTCCTTTTGATACGAAATTAAAAACCACCTAAAACAACATAGGCCAATATATCAGCGAGGCTGTTAGCTTAAAAATGTGGATCGTTTTGCTATGACTGAGATGAGCCTTTACCAAAGCGGACCTATACCGGAATCATAACCCACACATACACTTAGTTTAGCACAAGTTTGGTTTCCACCTGGCGCCAGCAGTGGTACAGGGTCACGCTAGGTCATGCTGAATAGGTGTTGCAATCTCAATCACTTGGTTCACTTCAGTCGTGGCTATTTGGCTGACCAACATTACCATTTTTTTTTTTTTTTGTGTGTAAAAATAAGTTTATTATGACTGACCCCCCCTTTCCTTTAATTTCCATTTTCTTTCTAATCACCATGTTGGAATGCTGGCTTAAAGGCAGACTCTGGGATTTTGTTTTCTTTATTTACTTTTAAAAAATAACATCGGTCCTCAGACCGCTTTTTGTCGCCTGCCGTCTCGTTTGTGAATGATAGGCCTCACATGACCTCTGACCAACCTTGATATGTGCCCTTTGACCTCAAAACAATGATGGTTGCATGTAACTCCATACACCAAGTGTTGGTTTTCCAATTGAACTTCACTTTTCAAATGAGGTCAATTTTACATCTTACAACTTGACTTCACAAGACCTTTGAGACCTTGGTATGTGACCTTCATGGTTTCAGAACTCCGGAAGAAACTATTCTTCGAAGAATTGAAGAAACTGGAAAAAAGTGTTTCTCTTCCAGTTTCTCCGAGAAACTGTAAGAACCTGGCAAGACATTGGAAGAAACTGGAGAAAAAGAAATGTATTTGAAAACATACTGAATTTCACCATATTCATCTGCTCCACACTTCAAATCATCAAGGCTACTTAGTTTTACTTTAAATTTACAATCTGTTTTTTTTTTTCAAAATTACTTTTACAATTTTTTTAATTTTTTTAATTTTTTTATTTTTTTTGTGTAAAATTTTTTTTCCACAATTTGTTTTGACATTGCTATCAAATTATACAGATGATAATTTGTACTATTTTCCAAGAGCCCCCCCCATGTCTTTCCATGTGCACATTTATACTATCACATTGTAATTGTAGATGCAAACAAAGAAAAAGGCCGTTAAAATCTGTATGGCCATTATGTTTAATTTTAAAATACAAATCATAAAGTAGCACCATTAAGTGTCTTTGTTTGTAATGCTTATGGAGAACCTGGGTTAGGGAGACTATAACATATTTTGAAGATTTCAATTCTTTCAAGGAGACTCTGCTTGGCCTTGCTGGTGTGACAAGTGAGAATTCAGTTTCTCCAGAATTTTTTTTTATATTTAGGCCTTGTGAATAATTGAGTTTAAATTATTGCAAATTGAGGGGTAGTAGGGGGGGTCCCTGATGGTTATTGTGAATTATTTCACTATATTTCATTTCACTGTATAATATAAACCAAAAATGTAAGTCATTATTTGCTTTAAAATAGAAAATTTTTTAGATGACCTTTTTTTAGTTCTTCCGCTTTTCAGTGGAAGAACCTGGAAGAAACCCGTTCCACCTGTGGAAGGAAACTGGCGAACCCTGGTGACCTTTGACCTCATCAACAAAGGGCTGAATGCCATGGTTCCACCTGTGACCCAAGTTGGTCTAAATCCAATCAAAGTATGTGACATTTACATGCCAAATGTTAACTCTTTTTTGACAAACACAGACATCAACACAGACATCAACAACAGACATCACAACAGACATCACAACAGACAAGTCAACAACAGCATCAACACAGACAACAACAACAGACAAACACAGACACATCACACAGACATCAACAGTGACATGAAGTGATCCCTATGTGCCTTCCTCCTGCCTTAAGGCAGGCGACACAAAAATAGTCAACTGAAATTAAAAAGATAAGTTCACCTAAATTGCTCAATTCCAAAGTTTGAGATTAGTCAGATTTGGAGTTTTGATGTAACAAATCTTTTTGCAGTATACTACTTAATTCATTGTCACATTGTTTTAACACTGTCTCTTCCCGATCATTATTCAAGCAAGAGGGTTTGTGCATTGGTTAACCTTCTGCATTCTGCAACAACTTTACAGCTGGGGGTTTGGGTGAAGGTGAAAATTTCCTAGTGAACAGGCAAAAAAGAACCATCCTTCTTCAAAGTTTACTCCAAATAATGTATTGCTCATTAAAATGTTCAAATCCCTAATGTACATGATAATACAATCAATAAAGAACTATGAAGTGGTCTATTTTACCTTACATTGCATGGCAGTATACCGGTACCATAGGATATGATACAGCCTGTCCAAAAAAACTTACAATCAAAGATTAATTTTTTTTGGCAAAAATTTAAGTTCATCTCAATTGGATTTTAACTGATTCTTTTTTAGGAGGGGTTCCAGCTTTCATGAGATTTTAGTTGGTGTAATTTGGGGTCTGGTTCAGGAGTTATGAGCTAATTAAGTCTGAACAGTTGCAAAACCTGTTGGGCCAGTTTTGGCTATCCTGATATCAACAAAATTGGCCCATGAACTCACCTCAAGACATGCTTATTGACATGAAAATAAAAAGTAGTATAAAGTGCTGCTTCTTGTGAATACATAATTTATAACTACTTTATAATGTCGCAATTGCTAATAAATACATGTAGCATGGGGAAATTCAATTCCAAACAGTCTATCTGCCTCGGCTTTACTTTAACCTACGCCAGTTTAGGAGAAGGTAGAACATAAAAACACCCTTGTTGAAAGTAAGGTGCTGAGACCTTTGAACACACCACCATTTTCCTTTATCATGTTTTTGCTCTTTGGTGACACTCTTTCTTTATCATATTCCTCCCCTGGCATCTTGGAGGCAATTGGGATTAGGGGAAGGGTAAATTGTTCCTCCACATAAACGTTGTCCACAACATTTTCCCTCACAGACTTGTAGACTGTTTTCATTAGTTGCCTGCAGTCAATTCCCCAAATGTCCTGATTTTCATTATTATTGTCCACCTGATAGTTGAGTCCTCATTTCACCCGCAACATAATAATTTCTGGTGGCTTTCACCACAAAAAATAATATATTGATTAGTTCAATGCACTTAATACATTCACTCTGATCTGTACCATCTTCTTGTTGTTTGAAAAGGGTTTAGCCTCAATGGTGCACACACCTACGCACCTTATACCTTTATTTCTCTTGAACTCAGGTGAAACTGGCACAGTGTATTTTATCCTTTGTGGGAGTTCACTGACACTATCTCTGCTTAGGGTCCATCAAATTGGATGGAATCAAAGCGAGGATTTAGCTTAGATCTTGTCTAACAACTAAAGTCAAATATCTGGCAATATGTACAGTTTTGTTTTCTTTTAATCATTTTTAGTTGATTGTATAGTTTTTTTATTGGGACAGTCTGTACATTCCACATCCATAATACAAGTTGTAATTTTCATTGATGTACCCTACCAATTTTCATATAGCCACCCCATTTTACAACGGGCCAAAGTCAAAGTATCGATAGAGTCATCATCGATTTTACTTTTTTCCTGGTGTAACACATGCAGTCGTAACCAATAACTTCAAAAAGTCAATTCTAAGTTCTTTTGGCTACGTACTTTGAGTGATTCAAATACGTTGTCATTGAATTCAAATTTTTTTGCAGTATAACACTAAACACGTAACGATTCATGTCACTGGTCCTAACATGACCCCCCTCTAACGTATTTCCAGCTTATCACCAAGCATAACTGTGCGTCAAACAACTAAGCATGAATGTATGAATCGCGTTCATTTCCAAAGATTCGTACATTAGACATTGTTTGTCTTCGTTTTCCTTCTCTCTAGGTTTTACTGTTAGTTTTGATAATATTTAGACCTATTTCACAGATAGAAGCTAAAATCATGGCTGGCGAGAGCATCTTAATTTTAAAGTGACATGAGTCGATTTTTTTAGATCCGAATTTCTCTCAAATGGCACAGGATCGATTGCATACCACCTACCAAATGTTCCTAAGTTTTTATTGGACAAACCAGTACAAAAGAAAAAGCACACCTTGTTTTGAACTTGCCTACTATCGTAATTGTCCCCATGAAGAACACCGTGCTTTGGACTTCTGTCGTGCACGCAGAAAGTAACTGAATCATCATATTATTACATAAAGACGGCGTACTTTGGCTCATTCCCTTCAGGTGTGATCTAATACATTGGAAAGCATTCCAAATTGCAAAAAAGGCCAAAAATACCCGGGTTCCGAAAAAATTGGGGTGCTTCTTTCTGGAAATCTCCTCATGTCTCTTTAACGTCTTCTAGGGTCCCACTCATCATGGCCAACATGTTAAGATCGTGCAAAAAGTCGTTGAACCAGAAGTCCAACATTGCGAAAAATGAGAGCGCCAACAGACATACTTACTTTCTGAAAGCGAATTTGGAAATCCGCTTTCATTGTAAACACCTATCTACTCAAAATATAAAATATTATCCTCATTGTAATTCAGAATAATACTGTGTTGTTTCCGATAAACGCCCCTGCTCTAATAACGCCCCCCCTACGATTTTGGATAAAACAATCAATAAATGATTTAGCTTACCTAATCATACATGATTTATGCTGGGCGTCGTAATCACTTTTAATTGTATCAATAAAAAAAAAGATCGGTATTGTGCACAGTTTGTAAAGTTTTAAGGAAACTTTCTCGGGAGTGCGAAAACAGCACCCCCTGCTCGTTCGTTTTGTATTATTGGTATCAGCGAAATAAGCTTGTGCAAGGTGTGAGTTTGTGGGATTTTTTACTTTCCTTTTTTGATGTAAAACGCCCTCCCTTTTGAAAAGGCACCACTCCGGCGTTGTAGTAGGACAATACGTATCACAATTTCATTTGCTTTTCGTCCTATGTAAACTGCTATTCTTAGAAGGAAAAAACCCTTGATACTTGTGGACTCCACCAGCCATACATTACAGCCTGAATGCTAATGCTTTCTGTCACAAAAACACCTCCCCATACCCCTTTTCCACTAACAAGAAAGCCACCCAGTGACAAAGTATACCTAAAGCCATTGGATATTATATGGTTTGTGCTTGTTGGGACAATTTTTTGGTCATCCTTTCACTCCCATTTCAAGATCTGCACATATCCATGACAACCAAATATACAAGGATCAATTACAGCTTTTACCTATGACACCTCTCCATTTACAAAAATAACATTTAAAAAACCTTGGAGGTGTTTTATCATTGAGCAAAAAGCACAGGTGCTTATGGAACAGAAAATTTAACAGCCCTATGTGCTCACATTTCAAACAAACCCATTATTTTTGTATATTTTATTTTCACAGAATTTCCTGAATCCTCCCCTAACCATGATTGTTCTTCCTAATTTTACTTAATCCAAAGGTCATGCTTCAACTTATAGTGAACAAACTATAGGTAACATTTTTACCTAATTATTCAATTGTGTTGCAATAAATAACTATCTATGCAGTCTGGGGTCCTTATATAATGCAGCTGTTCTTTTTTTATGGGATAATTAGGATTTAATGGCTATGAATTCAAGGCTTTTATAATAGAATGACAAATTACTACTACTCGCCTTGCCATAATAAAACAGTCCATACATTGTAATATGACTCTTCTTCATATCATTTACCAGCATATTTTCTGTTTTGCCCAAGCTCTTCATCCATCATTGTCATTTGTCCCTCTGTTTTTATGGTGTGGAGTCTGCGTGACCTTATGATCGTGTTAAAGCGCCTGGCACATTTTCACAATATGAAAGTTCTTCATTTGCTCTCAAAAATGATAGTCTAGCCATTGGAAAAACAGAGATAGCTTTTACTACACATAAAATAACATACCCCAAAACAGATAGGACACAGACAACAACAACAGACAAACACAGACACATCACACAGACATCAACAGTGACATGAAGTGATCCCTATGTGCCTTCCTCCTGCCTTAAGGCAGGCGACACAAAAATAGTCAACTGAAATTAAAAAGATAAGTTCACCTAAATTGCTCAATTCCAAAGTTTGAGATTAGTCAGATTTGGAGTTTTGATGTAACAAATCTTTTTGCAGTATACTACTTAATTCATTGTCACATTGTTTTAACACTGTCTCTTCCCGATCATTATTCAAGCAAGAGGGTTTGTGCATTGGTTAACCTTCTGCATTCTGCAACAACTTTACAGCTGGGGGTTTGGGTGAAGGTGAAAATTTCCTAGTGAACAGGCAAAAAAGAACCATCCTTCTTCAAAGTTTACTCCAAATAATGTATTGCTCATTAAAATGTTCAAATCCCTAATGTACATGATAATACAATCAATAAAGAACTATGAAGTGGTCTATTTTACCTTACATTGCATGGCAGTATACCGGTACCATAGGATATGATACAGCCTGTCCAAAAAAACTTACAATCAAAGATTAATTTTTTTTGGCAAAAATTTAAGTTCATCTCAATTGGATTTTAACTGATTCTTTTTTAGGAGGGGTTCCAGCTTTCATGAGATTTTAGTTGGTGTAATTTGGGGGTCTGGTTCAGGAGTTATGAGCTAATTAAGTCTGAACAGTTGCAAAACCTGTTGGGCCAGTTTTGGCTATCCTGATATCAACAAAATTGGCCCATGAACTCACCTCAAGACATGCTTATTGACATGAAAATAAAAAGTAGTATAAAGTGCTGCTTCTTGTGAATACATAATTTATAACTACTTTATAATGTCGCAATTGCTAATAAATACATGTAGCATGGGGAAATTCAATTCCAAACAGTCTATCTGCCTCGGCTTTACTTTAACCTACGCCAGTTTAGGAGAAGGTAGAACATAAAAACACCCTTGTTGAAAGTAAGGTGCTGAGACCTTTGAACACACCACCATTTTCCTTTATCATGTTTTTGCTCTTTGGTGACACTCTTTCTTTATCATATTCCTCCCCTGGCATCTTGGAGGCAATTGGGATTAGGGGAAGGGTAAATTGTTCCTCCACATAAACGTTGTCCACAACATTTTCCCTCACAGACTTGTAGACTGTTTTCATTAGTTGCCTGCAGTCAATTCCCCAAATGTCCTGATTTTCATTATTATTGTCCACCTGATAGTTGAGTCCTCATTTCACCCGCAACATAATAATTTCTGGTGGCTTTCACCACAAAAAATAATATATTGATTAGTTCAATGCACTTAATACATTCACTCTGATCTGTACCATCTTCTTGTTGTTTGAAAAGGGTTTAGCCTCAATGGTGCACACACCTACGCACCTTATACCTTTATTTCTCTTGAACTCAGGTGAAACTGGCACAGTGTATTTTATCCTTTGTGGGAGTTCACTGACAATATCTCTGCTTAGGGTCCATCAAATTGGATGGAATAAACGCGAGGATTTAGCTTGATGCATCTTGTCTAACAAATAAAGTCAAAATATCTTGCACAATAATGTACAGTTTTTGTATTTGTTGTTATCATTTTAGTTTGATTGTATAGTGTTTATTGGGACAGTCTGTACAATTCCACATCCAAAATAAAAAGTTGTAATTTTTTCATTATGTACCCTACCAATTTTACATAAGCCCCGTTTACACTGGCCAAAAGTCCAAAAAGTGAATCGATGAGTCCTCAATCGCTTTACTTTTTCCTGAAGTGTAAACACATGCGTCGGTACCAATACAACTTCAAAAAGTCAAACTTCTGAGTTGTCCTTTTGCAACTTACTTTTGAGTGAATTCAAATAAGTTGTCATTGAATTCAAATTTTTTTGCAGTATAACACGAAACACTAATATCGATTCATGTCTACTGTCCTACAGTGACCCGCCGCTACGTATTTCCATCTTATCACCAGCAATGCAACTGTGCTTCTAAACAACTAAGCATGAAGGTAGCACGGTCATTCCAAAGAATTCGTACTTAGCATTAGTTGTCTTCGTTTTCTCTCTAGTTTTACTGTTAGTTTTGGATAATATTTAAGGCCTAATTTCACAGGAGAAGCTAAAATCATGGCTGGCGAGAGCAATCTTAATTTAAAGTGCGGAGGAGAGATTTTTTTAGGATACTAATTTCTCTCAATTGGCACAGGATCGTTGTCGACCAACTACCGAGAACGTTCCGAAGGGTTATTGGACAAACAAGGTACAAAAGAAAACGCAGAAACCTTGTTTTTGAACTTGCTGACTATTCGTAATTGTCCCCATAGAACACCGTGCTTTGACTTTTCACTGTCCCCCCCGGCACAGACGAAAGTACTAAATCATTCATATTATTACATAAATACGGTCGTATTTGGCTCATTCCCTTCAGGTGTGATCTAATACACTTGGAAAGGCATTCCCAATATGCAAAAACCCGGGTTCGAAAAAAATTGGGGAGTGCTTCTTTCTGGAAATCGCCTCATGTCTCTTTAACGCGGTCTAGGGTTCCCACATCATCATGGGCCAACATTTTGAAGATCGTAGCAAAAAGTCTGTTGAACCAGAAGTCCAACTTTCTGAAAAATGAGAGCGCCAACAGACTAATTACTTTCTGAAAGCGAATTTGGAAAAATCCGCTTCCCAGTGAAAACACCTACTACTCAAAATATAAATGCTTATCCTCAATTGTAATTCAAGAATAATACTGTGTTGTTCCTAATAACGCCCCTGCTCTAATAAACGCCCCCCTAAAATTTTTTGTAAAATGCAAGAAAATGAGTTAAGCTTACTAAATCACATGATTTAATGGCTGGGACTGTCGTAATCCGTAGCATAATCGCTATTGTGGAGCAGTTGTAATAGTTGTATATGGAAACTTTGCTCGGGAGGTGCAAAACAGCATCCCCTGCCGTTCGTTTTATTATTGGTAATCACGAAAATAAGCGTATGCAAGGTGATTTTTGTGGGCTTTTTTGACTTTCGCATTTTTGACTAGTAATAAAAACGCCCTCCCTTTTGAAAAATGCTACCGCCCCCGGGCCGGTTATTCGGAACAATTACGGTACTCAAAATTCAATTTGAACTTTTCTCTAGTGTAAAGTGTAAACGTGCTATATCAGTAGCAGAAAAAACTCACTTGCTAACTTGTACCCACAGCCATACATGTAAACCTGAAAATGCTAATGCTTTGTCTGTCACAACCTCCCCATAGTACCCCCTTTTTCCACAACAGAAACCACCCAGTGACAAAGGATATACTAAAGCCCATTGGATATTGATAAATGGGTTTTGTTTGTAGGACCCATTTTTTTGTCATCCTTTCTACCCCCCATTCAAGATCTGCACATATTCACTGACACCAAAATAACAAGGATCAATTAACCAGCTTACTATACAACCTTCATGTACAAAAATAACATTTAAACCTTGGAGGTGTTTGATCATTGAGCAAAATCACAAGGTGCTTAATGGCACAGAAATTAACAACCTTATGTGCTTCAGGCATTTCAAACCCATTTTTTGGTGAATATTATATTTTTAAAAATATTAATAGTTTATATTTGAAATAGTAGGTGTTTTTGATTTTCCCTAATTTTACTTTATCCTCAAAGGTCATGCTTCAACTTATAGTGAACAAACTATGGTAACATTTTTTAACCTATTATGCACATTGGTGTGTTGCCAATAAATAACTGACTGGCAGTATTTGGGGGTCTATATAATGCAAAGCTGTGCTTTTTTTAATGGGATAATTAGGTTTTATGGCTATGAATTTTCACAGCATTTTAAATAATAGATGATAAAAAAAAAAAAAAAAAAAAAAAAAAAAAAAAAAAAAAAAACAAATTACTTGACTCCTCCTGCCATAATAAACATATCCAATACATTGTCTATGAACTCTTCTTCATTCCTTTACCTAGCATGTTTTCTGGTTTTGCACCAAGCAAGCTCTTCTAAATCTTTCATTTTTCCCTCTGTTTTTTAATGGTGGTGAAGTCGGCGTGCACCTATGATCTATGTTAAAGCGGCACTGGCACATTTTCACCATATGAAATTTTCTTCAATTTTGCTCTCAAAAGATAGGCTAATAGGCCATGGGAAGACAGATATATATTTTAACACATAAAAATAACATACCACCCCAAACAGATAGGGACATTGATATGAGGATAAAGACATCAGGTAATTTGTAGGCCAACTTTTCCATAACTTTAATCAAACAACTGTGTATATTACATGAATATTTTTTGACTCGTACTCACCATGATATTAAAACCACAAAGTTTATGAGACCGGTGGTTCCCCCCCCCCCAACAGGTCATCAAACAGTGGTTGCATAACGTGAGAAACAGGCATAAGTGCATGTTCTTGTGTTTAAAAGCCATTTTCGTCATCTTCTGAATTTAACCGTCGCCGCGCGACGGTTTAAATTATAAAATCGTTCTGTTTACCCATAAGGAAGCTGATTGGTAATTAATCATTTCGGGGCGAGGGATTTTGTAGATAAACAAGACTTTACAACCACGCAAAAAATATTACGATTTGAAAAACCGTGAGGGCGCACTATTTTTCAAATGTGCCCAGGATCTGTTTAAACAAAAACCTATTCTAAGGGGACCATGGCAGAGGGGGTAGAATTAGCGGTAAGGGTGGGGAACCATAATATTTTAAACGGCTGAATTTTTTTCAGGAATACCAATTTTTTTAAGGTACACAAATTTGAAAACACGGTGGTTCTTGAATCACTAGTTGTTATGAAGTCTTTCTTGAGCGATAATGTCCTGGAATTCCACTTCAACACACTCAGAGAAACAGGTTGAATATTCTAAAGTGCAGATTTATATAACAATATTAGCCAATTTTGGGCTATCTCCTTGGTCAATGCAACTCCCAGTCTTGAATTATGAACTTTTTTCCTCCAAAAGTCCAAGCTTACATTAAACAAAGACACAGTTTGTGTACTACCCAGTTAATCATGAGTTTTCCTTAACCCTAACCCAACCAAATCTCCCAAAATCTCACAAAGTGTGCGCTGGTGTGCCTATCTTCTTGGATTTTGTGGCTTATAATGACTGGACATAAGGGCATTTTTGTAAGATTCAGTGATTTAAGTCAAAATTATTTCTCTATTACTGTGAGCTATATTTGCGATTTCAGTGCGATTTTCTCGTCAAGATTGACATGTAGCGTGTGTGATTGTGTGGGTTCAGGATTCTAAATTTGATAGATACCTTTTCGACGATTCTGTTAGATTCAGTGGTGCTTCTCGAAAGGTCTTAGGAAGACCAGCGTCAAATACACACCCACACGCACACACACACCCACACATTTATGCACAAAATTTTTGTGTTTCCTTATTTTTTGAGGACAGAATTCATTTGTACAAGTTTTGTGAAGATTTAGCACATGTGTGTGGTTTTATTTAAATGGACATTTGTCCAAAATTGAGCTTGTGAGGGCGCCTGTTCAGTTTTCTGCAAATGCTTTGTTCATTCAGAAATTGAGTATGCAGTTGCAAAGATAACTACAAGTACTACCTGCTATGAAAATTTGAATCAATAAATCAAGTATTTGGCCGTAGCACTATTTTGAAATTGCCGGAAGCGACAGGCTCTATTGAAATGGTCAGGGGTTCAACGCCACTTTGGTACCATGTAGATTTCAATGACAATGCAATACTCAGTATTTGAGATTCAAATGAGGGACACACAGCCAAACGGTTTGAATTTAAAGTCAAAATTTCATGGGTTAGCTTGCACCTGTAGTCGCCTTTATATTTGGAACATTACATTTAAAAATAACCGTTGATTATGCTTTGTGAGAAAAAAACGAAGCGCCCTCCACACCAAAAAAAAAGGCATAACATCACGACCTTGTCTTTTGAAATTTTCAGAGGAGCATTAAAAAGCTCATCTAGGCTCCTTGATGCGAGCTGCAGAAGAACTTTTTAAAAGCTCCCAAATTCTGGCTGGAACAGCTTTTTACAACGCATAGAGCTGCATAGCATCCTAGCAACAGACCGGCAACGATTTGGAACAGAAGCAGTTAAAGCTCATGCATTTTCAATTAAGGTGTAGCAATAAGTATTGTTAATTACTGCAATCAAGTTAGTAACAAGTTTTAAGTTACATACTAGACTGTCACTCAAGATTTAATTAAATTACCATGTCGTCGATGTTATCATTCAATGTTCAATTTTCAAAGAATTATTCACCCAGGCCATGAACCTCGAACAGAGCGATTTTTTTTTTTCATTTTGAAATCTAGTCTGTCTAACCCCCCTAGGGAGTTAAACGGGCGGCACCGAATATCAAACATATCAGTAACAAATGATAACCTAAAGTCAACAGAGTCAGTCATATTTAGTCATAATTATCTTAAACTAATTGGGAGCTAGCTCACGTGCCATTAATAATGGCGATTCACGATGCTTGATAACGTTTCCATCAACGTGTGTCATTGTCATTATGTTCTTACTTGTATTCGGGCGACGCCTTTCCCGGCACCTTTCATTCTTGAACATATTTGGATAGTTTTACAATCAATTTGACACGAAGGTGTACCGTCTAATCGTTCTTTCTTCTGTCGAAAATGTCTCTAATCTACTCCGGGTTAATGTTTTGTAAGACCCCTCAACCACTCGCCCGAGGCGCCATCGTACTGTATCAAACCTCGGCTCAATCAAAACAAAACCATGTTCGATTAACATTGCGAAGGCTTCGAATTTACTACGTTTACTTCATTCATTATTTTAAACAATCCCTGTCATTTTTTCGTACACCGTCCAGGCGGTATTTCCATTGGGAGGCCGAGACATTTGTGGGTTAATACCCGCGACGATTTTTGCAGGGGTGGCGTCGGCCCCGATTTCTGGGCCAGCGTTCACACTAGTCTCGGTGGCCTAATAAGTGTTGGCGTGTAACTGTAAAGCATAGTGGGCCGTGATCATTTCCCATTAAATACTTTTTTTTGCCAAAGGAAGTATTTTGGGCTGGGTTGCGGGCTCAAATACGAAGGTAGAAATCTCGCAGCCGGCTTTTAACAAGATCTCGATAAATCGCTCGGACTCAAAATGCATTTTTGATGCGCGACTGCGCGCGATCGCCTCAAAAGACAAGGTCTGTAAAATGGTTGATTTTACAAAACGTTGGTTCCCTTTTTTGTAAAACTTACAAAAACGGATTCCTTGACCTCATAAACATTCAAACATACACCAGATTACGTCAAAAAAATTGATTAGTCCAAAAAATGTTAACACAATTTTTTTTGTCCGTCCTGGCGCCCATCTTGTATTTTGTACGATTTTGTCTGGGGCACCCTGGATTTTGCATTTTTTTCTGATTGTGTTTTTTTTGTTCAAGAATAAGGGTTCAGGACACATACTTCACAAGGTAAGGTGTGGGGTTGATGAGGCAGGTGTTCTGAAAATGTCCACCTTCATACCCACTCCTAATTCTAATACAAAACACCTTTAAGAACCAAAATAATGTTTTCCACTTTTGCAAGATTGCCTCTTTTTATTCAGGGGGTAATTTCGGTATGGTGTGACTTTCCAAAGATGGCCCATATTCTAAATGCTGTTCAGTATAACTTTCTCCTTACTAACTCGATTACCCATATAAAATGTTATTTGATGAGTCTTCTAGCACCTTCTACATGTTGTAACTACATGTATACTCCAACACCAGGTGCTACGTTTCCACGTGAAGAGCGTGTCTTTTTTTTTTTTTTTTTTTTTTTTTTTTTTTTTTTTTTTTTTTTTTTTTTTATTTTTTTTTTTTTTTTTTTTTTTTTTTTTTTTTTTTTACTTGGACGTTTACCATGTCAGGTATTCCGCTCTGTGAAAGTCCACCCGCTATGTTACTGACCGCGGTACTGCCTACGCAATTTCAGCATAGAAATAGCCGATAGCTGCATTTGCCATGTTGGGCCAGGATCACAAAATGATGCCAGGTCCACTGGTATGCAACTTCTTCTGCGGCGCATCATTCAAATCATCAGCAGTTACTGTCATTTTATTCCAGAGGTGAATCAACATCAATAATATTCAATGATGAACATGAACTCTTTTTATTTTACAATGACGTGATGGTACATCCAAGACTGTAAATTAAATAATGTGAATGACTTGGCCTGGCACACTGCATGTAACACCTCCGCGAGAATAATACATGGAATTTGGGACGGGGGAAGTAATCGTGACCCCGACCAGGTCCTAGTGGTACTGCCGTCAGCCATGCTACCTACCGGTATGTGCCTTCACTAGAACCAGCTCAGATAGCGGAAAAGGCCAGATCCATAGCGGTCAGCAAAGCCGCTTTTTGTCGGTTGGCAGTAGAAACACGCTCAATGAACTAAGTGAGCAACATGTACATAGGGTGGAGCCATGCTATCTAAATTCAGATACCCCAATACCAGTCTTCCCACACATATTCACTATAAACCCTTGGGGCAATTCATTAACTGTTCTGAATTTGATCCCTGAACCTTAACTATTTTGTGTATTCTTAACAAACAACTTAATTTCCAAACAAATGCTGGTGTTCAAACTGCTTGGTACTGCAGAATGATCAGGTGTAAAAACAGGAATGTTTGAAAACTACACTGGGAAAGTATTTGATAATATTTCCATACAAACCAGTCGTCAGGTAGTCTATACAGTAAGGCAATTCAAAGTCGATCAGTTCCCCATTTTTTCTTTTTTTTTTGGGGGGGTGGTTTGGGGGAGACATACATTTCCATAATTCTTTTGAGGAAAGAGTCAATTTTCTTATAATTTACAGCTTTAGAATGCCTAGCATGTCTTTATAGGGCTGCAACCCATAGATTTCAAGGGAGCATGGAGTATTAGCCAGGCTAAATTTGTTTTTCCAGTTTAAGTATATTTTAGAGTTGGGTCAGAGGAAAGGTTTCTTTGTAACTTTTTTCATAGATTCACACTAACCTATACCCTCTTGTCATATGGCTCCCATAGCCTATACAATATTTGCATACATTAAGGGTCCTCAACTATATGGGGACCATCCCCTTTCTCTTTCACTTTCTCTCTTTTTAAAAACAAGCACAAATTAAGACTTGACCAAACAAATATTTTAACAGTGTATATTTTGCTAATATCTTGGGTTTATCTGTACATGTCGCTACAGTAAAATGTAAATTCCACCACAAATTCCACCATAATAAAAAGTTTGCAGAATCTTGTGTGTGCAGCCATACCACCCTCCAAATCACGTACCTGATGAGTTAGACATCCAAATTTGGCAAGTACGGTCTTGTTTTCTTACACAATTTTTGTGCCGTGAACCATGCCCTAGTAATGCCGAGGCTTTTTGTGTCCCGACTAGACCTGGGCCATTAATGAATGGAAGAAATATTTTGTGGATCTGGGTCAACCAGCACAAAAGAGAAATGATCAATTAAGCACAAACAAAAAACCGCACCGGTGGTAGATTTGTCTTTACAACCAAAATGTTAAGTTATCAAAATAACAAAAAATCTATAAAATTTATTCTATTTTAACCTGTGAAGGACCCTGCATTGATGAGCACTTTTGATCTGGGGAAAGAAGTTTGTTTCATTTTTTAAATGTTCAAAAGAGCTATGCATAACTAAATTTCTTTATCAGATTTTTCGGCCATATCTTTTTTTTCGTACAGCTGCATGGCCATAAATCTTTTCCCCCTTTGCAACATAAAAATATCAAGCAGTTTTAGTCCACCAACAAAGAAAAAATAATTGTTCAATATCTAACAAACTTTTATTTTTTTACTTAGGAGGATATGTTTTCAAATCAAAGTAAAGGCAAAGCAAGACAATAATATTAATGACACAATGCATTTGTTTAAGGTGCAATTTTGTAAGGTCACCCCCCCCCCCCCCCCTGTAAAAACCACTCCAAGAAGTAAACACAGGTAGAAGAAAGGGGGAACTTACCTGCTGAGGTTTACATATAAATATCAGACATATCGAGGGTTGAGAATCAGAATGACGTAACTCGGCACTAAAAAACTAAAAGAAATATAAAAGAATTTCTTTAATTCTGCTGTAATACTGCCTTTGAGAAATGTGATGTTTAATATTTTCTACTAAGCAAATCTATTCATTACTCAAATGTTAAACATATCTTAAAGCTCATAATATGGTACTGTAAGCAAACAACATATAAACTTTAGTAAACAAAGAACAATTTGAATTATGAACAGCAGAAATTAAAGAAATTCTTTCATATTTCTTTGAGTGCCGAGTTACGTCCTTCTGATTCTCAACCCTCGATAATGAATTTCTCTCTTCCTGCTTTCTGTTGACAGTACGGTTTGTTAAGACTGTTGGCGGGGCATGGCAACACAGATGTCACAGTTTGTGTCGCCTGTCATTGCGGTTTGCAAATGATAGGCCTCTATATGACGCACTGACTCATAAAAAATGATTTTTTTAATCCATAAACCAAGTTTGGTTCCCCAATGGAACTTCCAACTTTCCAATTGATGTCAATTTTACATTTTCAGCCTAACAACTGGGGGGGAAAAAACCCCCCCCCTACTGAAGCTTTGACCTAGTATTTTCCCTTTGACCTCATAAAGCAATGAGGGATCACGTTGCACCTATGACTCAAGTTTGGTTTAAAAATCCATGAAGTATGTGATATTACAAGCAAATGTTACCCCCTTCAACAACAGACATCAACAGACAGACATTTTTGCCACAGTAATCCCATGTTTTTCACTGCTCCGGTAAGCAGGTGATACAAAAACAGAGCTGTAGAATGGGTGAAGTCTTTAAGACAATTTTCATTGATCTACATTTTATCCAGTTCTGGAACAAGCACGTCATCCAGCATTCCATTATTATCCTTATCTTGTCCAAATCCAACTCTAGTTTACTGATAATATTTCACAGTATTCAATACCATTATCAGGCACAAGTTGATGTTAGTAATCACCAAGGGTGGTTGAAATTAATCCCATGCTTCATTGCAAAGTACCTACTAGAGGTGATTTGTGCTTAAGATAACTCTGTATGCGGTCACATAAATGATCTCTTCACTTCCACTGCAATTATGGGTTTGCTTTCAACATCTGACAGTATCAACAACTGCCCATATTATGATATTGTTTAAGTATGTGTTTTGCAACAAGTCCTGTGTACTTAAGGTCTTTGCAATGGTATTGGGGAAATCCCTCGTTGTTGTTTGTATTGATGTTATCATCCGGGCTGCAGTGAGCTAGCCACAGAAATTCCACAACACTGAGTGTTGGTGTCACTTATGTCACCCCTCACTGATTTCAATGATTTAATTATATTTTGGCATTGAGTAATTAGATGGTAAAGCACTTCGAGATTTCAAAGTCATGTTTTCTCTTTCACACAATATACTGTACCAGAGCACAGGAATGTATAGGCCTACTACTTGCTCCTTATGTATTTAACATAACCATTCGTTTTCTTGTCTACAAATGTTTGTAATTCATTTTGTGATTCATCTACAATAAATGTTTCAATCAAACAATAATCTTTTCTTGATTGGTATTTTTTTTGCAATGTTACCTGGCCACATGGACTAGTGAAATACGTATTTGTCATACCCTTATGAACTTGACATATCACATGTAATTACTTACTACTCCCTTAAAGGTGCAACAAGAGATTTTGCGGCACCAAAATATTAGTTCATAATAGTAATTTTCATATAAAAAAATTAGACACTCAAAAGATTTCTTATCTTGTATTTGGCTACAGTAATGGTCTTGAAAGAGAGAAAAAGGTGCGTTGTGGTTTGTTTATATTCCATATAAAACATAGCGGATTTCGTATTTGGGTTTGCTCCTATCCGAAATTAGAAATTTCACAACAATTGTATCAAAGAAACATTCTCCAGCTTCATCCTTTTCAGATGGGGGTATTTTTGCTGTGAAAGCCTTTACATCAGGGCAAAAATCAGTACTTTGATTTTTTTAGGGACAGCTGATTTTATGTGAAATCTCTCGTTGGCACCTTTAAATGTGAGACCATCCCGGACCGAATATGATATAAATTTGCAATAGATAAAGGCCTATAACTAGGCCTATATAAGGCTACACCTCTCCCCATATTTTCAATCTTTCCAACAAACTTTTTACAACACCATGGCCTGCCACAAGGCAGGGACGGTCACTTAGGATGCAAAAAAAATGTGTTACAAAAATCTTGTGTATAAGTGTTAAACCCTTACCCGTAACCAGAGAATTGCCCAATTTTCTGCTTAAGGTAGAAAGATCCTACTCAAAAATGTTTTTTTTTTTTCAAAGGGGCTGGGTTTTCCTTAAAGACCTCAATTTTCTGTTTTTTTCCAGTTTTTAGTAATTTCAATCAAAAATTAAAAAATGCTAATTCCCATATTTTAATGTTTGTTTTCTTAGCAACGCGTTATAGACCTTCGTACGATATGTTCAAAAACATACATAATAAAAATGGAAACAACTTTGTTCTATACAAGACCATGGAATCAGGCAAATACACCTCTTTACAGAGAGGTTAAGGAAAGTAATGTAATGGCTACAAGACCACTGGTGATGTTAATTGACCATTAAGTATCCGAAAACCTATTTGCCTATTTCTCAGTTTCTTCTATTTGGACAACGTGTCATTTTTGATGCACAATAACATAAGTTTTTGTTTCTTCTTCTTTCTTCCAATAAATGCTATTTGCCAGTTTTTCAATTAGATGATACTGCTTGTACTGACGTGTTTTATTTTTAAAAGTCTACCCCAATTTGGAGTTATAGCATTAAAACATATTCATGAGCTGTGTAAATTCGTTAATTTTCATATTTTGAATATAATCCAAAACCTTTTTCATAAATTATAAAAAATAAAATCGTCACTACAAGGCAAATTGTGTATTATCATAAATACCAAGTTTTATGTTGTTACACTTTGGTCGGGAGAACGCATCAAAATTTCTTCTTCAAAATGGCAACCATTGGCGGCCATATTGGATCTCTCCTTTGCATGATTTATTCCGAAAGTGTCGGATTGCACCTAATTCCACATTACTTTAATTATTATGTATGAAAAGACTGAAAAAAAATCTTTTACATTAAGACTTTATTTGATTGGATCTTTCTACCTTAAACATACCTATCCAGATTTTTACCTTTTTAAAATTCCATTCCACCACCCCTTTTCTGAACAAAATACAGTTCTCCCTGAAATATCCCAGAGAACATTTTCCACACTATCAAATATGTTGAGACAATCCCTGGTATTTTCATTGTCCCAATACCACACACCTGATACTTCAATTCCTTCAGGCCATAAAACACTTGACATTGCTTGCTACTAAACCATGTGACCATGTAAACAATCAGTGGCTGAGTGGTTGCTATGGTAACACCTATACATAAGGAGAGACTGGTGGAGTTCACTGACCCAATTAGGAATATCTTTCTGTTGATCAGAACAGCCCAGGATCATTAATATGGTAGAACTATTTTGGTGATAAACCAGAGTGTGTATTGAGTCAATCCTACAATGCACCAGTTTTGGAAATTTCACCTCAATAGAATCATGTGATCTCACAAAAATTCTATTTTCACCACATAAAAACCCTGACTTTTATTGCTCATTTTAGCCCACAAAGCATTAGTACTTAAGGAATTTTTAGCATGATTATGAAATGTCCTGTGGTTCTTTAACATTTGGAACAATTTTTATCCCTAAGTACTGACATGTGTTTAGTAGTAGAGTATAGACACATTGCAATGCATTATGGGATTGATTCAAAACACCCTCTGGTGATAAACTAAGACAATGTGGAGCCTTGGAGCTTGGCAAAGTTTCACCAAACCACTCAAAAGATTACTGATTAGGCCTACTTGTGACTCAGTCATGAATGGGGGACTTGTCTCCCATCTCAGTTCATTTTATTGCTAACTTAAAGGGTGGTTGGATGCTTTTAAAAATGAGACATTTGTTAAATATTGGATAAATGATTTCTGTTGAATAACTTGACATTTTAAAAATAGCAAATTTGTTGAAAACTATCTGATCCAAAACTTTAGTTAGTACCGGGGTAATTGAACAAAAAAAATTAATGCATATAACGCTAACTTCAAGTAGCCTATAAAAATCAAGTTTGGCTGTCGACTCAAAATGCTTATAATTTCTGGATCCCATTAGACACTGTGCTGTAATTTGTCTAAATATGGACAGAAAGTATATTATTGTGAATTTCGTATAGACACGATCGAATCTGCATGTAAATTATACATAACAATCATACATTATAAGTTTCAGCTGAAATTTAGGTACACATGCATCATCGAGACTAGCAGTTCAGAATGATATAAATATCTCAACTTTTTTTAAATAAGTCCGGAGTCGAGGTTGATCAACTTGTGCCCTGTATATTTTTATTAATTTCTTACAATATTCCCATGCCAAATCTACAATCCAGAGTTTGAATCATGACCATGAGCTGATCATAACAGTTTTCGATGTAGCCTTCCACCATGGTGCTATTTTTGTGTTGTTGACCAGGGTCAACAAGCTATGTGCCTAACGCTTGTGTGACCCTGTTGTCACCTTTTAGCATATTTTCCCCATACCATCTCTGCAAAGTTAAACCTGCACAATGACATGGAGTTCTATACTAGTTTTTTGATTTTTGTTTTTCTCTTCCCGATTTTGGCTCTTTATTATCTTTCCCTGGTTTTCAAAAAAATTTTTCAGAAAATAAGAGCTGCGATTTCCCTCAATTTCCAGCATGCTACTTTTTTTGATGTTTTTTCTGAAGAAAATTTGGTGGATAATGGGCGTGGACATGAAATACAGTCTCTGGAATGGTCCTAAAATGGGGTCTTCTGGAACTGAAGAAAATAGCCTGAAATGACGTTCTTATAGAGGCCCTACCCTACTTCATCCCAATGTGGTTTTGAAACACTCTTCAGAAACTCCCAAGGTAAAAACAAGTAAACTTTCCTGGCAGATATTTACTTTTATTATCAATGCCCTACTAATAAGTAATCTACACTTGTCAAATAAGAGGGGGGTCAAAGCATAAAATTTGTGATAGGGGTTGCCGCCTTGTCATCCTAAACAGAAGATTTTACTTCAATCCAAAAATACGTTTGTTCTAGAGGTGGTGGGGGATTTTTTTTTTCCTTTCTTGCTCACGAGTGGAGCCTGTTTTCTGGAATTGAATGGTACACTCTTAAGGGGATATGGGTTGGAGGGGCTAAAATAATATGTTTGATTTTTTTTAGTGTTGAGGCCCCTTAAAATCAAGTTCTCATGGGCTAGTGGAATTATTGGGCTAGTTCAGTTAGTCCTATTGCTATACTTTAATTTACTTTTTAATCCCAATATTCTATGATTAATCGTTATTTAGAAATCCTCGCGCAGCGAAGACATATCGATAAAATTTAGTGTTGAGTTATCGACCGTTTTGTCTAGAAACACTGTTTTTATTTTTTATTACATTTTAGAAATGCTATTTTAAAATCACCTAGCCCTTGAATTTTCATTAATAATTTCGAAACTAGAAATTTCGCGGTTCTCGGCTTGCGCTCGTCGCTATATTCAAAGAATATAAGCTGTGGCCGCCCCATGACCTTTGACATGGCACGTGACCTTGATCTCAGGCAACATATGAGGGATCGCAAGGTGGGGGCCACCTATGACAAAAGTTTTGGTTCCAATTGAACTTCAAGTTTTTCCAATTAGATCATTTTACATTTTTAGCCCATTTTTCAACTTGACCTCACATGGACCTTTGACCTTTCAACATGACTTGACCTCGTCAACATATGAGGGATCCAATTGTGCACCTATGACAGAAGTTTGGTTCCAATTGAAGTTAAACTTTTCAATTGAGGTCAATTTTAAAAAAAACTTAACAATTTTTGACACACACATCCATACAAACACACACACACATACATACACACGCACAACGGATTGCTTAGAAGTGGTCCTGCCAGCTATAGCTGGCGGCCCACAAATAGCTGGCGGCCCACAATTAGAGGTCAAAACCTTAATTACTTTTTGAGATATAAATTTTTAAAGCTTAAAAATTTAAATATCGCAGTTTGAGGAAACAATAATACATAAATATCACGAGGAATTTCAAGTCGAGAGGCGCATTTTCGACCATAACTTTTGAACGGAAGCTCCGATTGTTGCCAAACAAAAAGCAAAAGAAAGGTAATTTTTTCCTCATTTTAAATTTTAAATATTCATTTTTAGCCCCTCCAACCCCATATTCCCCCTTAACTCCCCACTATTTTACTAACCTTTACAATTATCAAATCTGACAACACAATCCACACACCACACACAGTTTATTATTCACAGACTCCATTTGAAGGCCATGGTGAATCCCAGTTAACTGCCTCCAATTGATACCTATTACATTGACAGCATTCTTGTGTCAAAACAAGGTCAAGAAATTGAGCTCCTTGGAAGGCTGTTGAATTTCACTCTGTCAATTCAAAGCCAACAGATACACAGTGCTGCAGTGTAATACACTATGCCAGAAGTCTAATTCGACAGTCTTCACCAATTTCGCTTTCTCCTTAAAGGCTGACTCACAGATTTTGAAATATAATTTTTTTTTTTGTGTAGTAATTAAAAATAGTCACCTAAAATGCTTAATTCCAAAGTTAGAGATGAATCAGATTTTTCATTTTCATGCAGTGAACATTTATACACAGTAAAACAGTGCCAACGCAAAGAATACCGTGTATAAGGACTTTGATTTGAGCTTAGTTATTTCACACAGTGATTAGTATAATTGACTAGCATTATGTAGGCCTATATGCAAAAAAAAAATGATTTGTTTGAAAATTGAGTGTGCCCTCATAGGGAAATCTCTGAGTCAGACTTTAAACTTAAAGAGACACTGGCACATTTGAAAAATAGTGCACCCTCAAGATTTTTCAAAATCGATATTTTTGCATGGTTGTAAAGCTTTTATATTCAAAAGCCCTCACCCCGAAATGATTAAGACCAATAAGCTTCCTTATGGGTAAACGGAACGATTTTGTAATTTAGCGTCGCCGGCGACGCGAAATTCAGCAGACGACGAAAATGGCTTTTAAGGTGGATGGTCCATGCGCCCCGTACGCGCTCAATTTGATCTTGTGCCAACGGACAATTTTTGTATGCGCACTTCTGGATGCAACGCAAGCGTCTACGTGATTTTGTCCAGGTGTAGCGTACTATTTGCGCCACATTCATTTACGCGTAAAGCTAAGAACAAAAGTGAGCTGCGTTTGTTATGTAATACTGTATAGGCTTAGACGTGTCCCAGACCCACCCTAATCTAAACGCGTCTTTGTGCATACTTTCAAAACATTTCATTTACATTGTACGGCTCACCTGTAACAATGCATATGGGAGGTCATGATCTTATATTTCAATATTGTCAAATTCTAAAAATTTCCGTTCTTCCAAACACCGCCCGTACAAGCTACATAGGCCTAGTGTTCAATGTTACCTGTGCCTTCTGTTAGCTTCATCTACTGCCGGTGGGACATCATGCAAATGTTCTAATATCATATGGGGGAGGGGGTGATCTGATCACTGACAAAGGCCTATTTGCGCACCCCTCCCCCATCGAAAGGAAATGATGACCCCTCTTACAGTAAATGATATAAATTTGCGGCATCCATCTAAGGTAAGAGAAAGATGGAAATTATTGTTTAATTTTGAAAAGGAGAAAGTATAAGAACTAGAATAAACAGATAGATACGCATACATAGCAAAATGAAAAATCTACGAAACGGGAAAGTGTTGTTCAAATTTTTTATAATGCGTGTTTTTAAAGGCATAGAATGATAAGGAGTGCGAGGTTTTCTCTAAAATTATAAAATAACAAATAAAGAAGACAAAGAGAAAGGAAGAAAATAATCAAACTTTCGTCAGAAAGGAAACAGAATTCAAAAGATTGTTAAAAAATAATTGTGTAACCGTAGGCCTATGCACTTTAAAAATTCAAATTCTCACAGACGCGTGTTGTTTTGAGGCTACGAGAATAAAATATAATAAAATCCTGTATACTTGGCTTGATGCAGATAGGACTTGTGACAGTCGACAAAGTTTAAAATGTTGCGTAAACTTTGGAGCGCCTTTTGGTACGCGCGTCAGTTACACGCGTCTCCAGTGCGTAGTATATACGGCGCTTTGCACACCGTAATGTCGCAATGTTGTTTTGAATCACAAAAAACGTGTTTCTTTTTTAAATAACAGAAAAAGTAGAACCGTTACCCCTATTTTTTTCTTTAGTAATCGAAAGATTTTATAAATGCGCAACTTTTATCAAATTTTCAAAAAAAGTTATCGAGCCGATTTTTTGTAACAATTCAAAACATGTATCAAAAAGTGAATTTTCCATAGACTTGTGTACAAATTTTATACTAAAAAAGCTTAAAAATAGGTCTTTTGGATGACTTGTTTCTCAAAAACGAGTACCGTGACCCCATTTTTTTTATTTTGATATTTGATTCATATCGATGAAAGCATGTTTACACGAAATCTTGGGGAAATGTTCAGTAGATTCTATCATGGACCATCCACCTTAACACAAGAACACGCACACCGTATGCATGTTTCCCACGCTATGCACACTGTTGGACGGGTCTCTAACCTTTGTGGTTTTAATATCAGTGAGTACGAGTCAAAATATTCATGTAATATACACATTTGTTGATTAAAGTATGGAAACTAAAAGTTATCCTACAATTACCTGGATATCTTTACCCTCATATCAATGTCGCCTATGCAGTCCCTATTGTTTTGGGGGTATGTTTATTTTTATGTGTACAATATATCTCCATTCTTCCATTGGCCTAGTCCGTCATTTGAGAGCAAATTGAAGAAAATTTCATATCTTGTGAAAATGTGCCATTGCCGCTTTAAGTGTAAAAAGTTACTAAAGATACGACTTTTAAAAAGTCAATTCATGAGTTGCTTTTTTTAGCAACGAATTTTGAGTCAGGCAAAAAAAATGTCACTCGCATACATTTTGGCAAAAAAAGCTATGTGCTAGCTTTTTAGAAAATGAGCTATGAGCAAAATGTAGCAATTCATTTTTATTTGTGTTTCTGGAAACTTTCAGAAAAAAATAAAAAACTTAAAAAAAGCAAAAAATTGAGCTCATCACATAGGGTTATGCAGCAAAAGTGACTTCACCTAGTTATAAACAAAATGCGTAATCGACTTCATGTCTACTGGACGTAATAAGTGACCCGAGTGTGTTCATTTCCAGCTTATCACCAATCAATGCAGCTGTGCTTGTAAACAACACAATTCTTATTGCTTCTGATTGGCTAAAAAATAATTAAAGGCACTATATCAGTTATCAGTGATTTGCTAAATCGGAACATCAAAAAAATCATCAAAAATCAGATTTGTGCATTTCTATAACAGGTATAGTATCTAGGTATCCTAACATACCCTATATTTGCTAAGACTGAAAGCAACCTAATAAGGACAAAATCATACATTTTAGTCATTATACCGTCCGTACGGACACTTACAACACATATTTGAATGGATATTTATACCTTTGAGCACTGCTGTTTTCTTCATTTTCTCTTAAGTTTTCAGTTGAAAAAAATAAGTTGTGAGGATTCTACACACTTGTCCTTCAATTATAAGTTATTTCTGCAAATTTCAAATATTTTAATCTTTTGGGTAAATCACTGATAGTGTCTTTAACTTCCATTGTGACCAATTCATTGGGTTAATATTTCTGAGACACCTTGTAAAAAGTGTAGTTCAACTCAATTATCAACCTATTCATTTTCAACCTTACTAATGATTCTATATCTAATAGTACTAGAGGTATGTGTAGGCGAGAGGTATTTATGACAATAGACTACACATTTGTCCTCTGAATTGTGTTGGTCACGCAGCCTGTTCCAAAACCTAGTAAACAACTATAATTGGAACACACAACAGCCAAAGGTACCCATTGGAGTGTTACAATGTACCAAAGCATGGAATTTTGCCTACACAATATGTGTATATAAGTAACACCAAAACAAAATTGGGTCAACTTTCCTGTAACTTTGAACCAAATAATAATAAACCCTAACTCAGAGGTTTCAAATGTGTTCTGCAGGGGACCCCATTTTGATACACATTTATATGGCAGGATGTCCACCCACAAATTCCAGTTGGCCATGTAAGCTGAGCTTTCCAGACCAAGTAAGGGGTACAGGGGTATGAAATATGCAGAGTTGCACTTGATTTTTAAAAGACAAACAGACAGACAGACAAGTTAACAGGGGTATACTTTTTGTGACTTTTCTTTTGTTCAAATTTGACACACAAGAAACAAAGTTAGACACGCAAGTCATGACGGAATAAAACAAAACATAAGAAATGGAGTTACACAAGTATACCTCGGTTAGCACAGTCAGACACACAGAAAAGACTCATCAAAGTGCCCCCTGACGACTTTGGCTGGGGGAAAAAAGGGACACCTTATTCCAAGATGAAAGTTAGTCCACCTCAGTGGATACGGGCCTAATACTAGTAATGCTGGCCTACTGGAGGTTCTCTCTGCTATTTATAAGCTTTTATCAGCATAAAACGTTTGCTTTTGACGTTGGTAATGGTGGTTGTGGAAACATTTCTATCCCATCAGATAATCCCTGAAGATATCGGAAATTTCTGATATGCCTGCCCACCACTTGTATGTGTAAATTAATGCCAGACTTATATTTTTTTATGGTCATGGGGTTCAGAACCAAATAAAAAACCTTACAATGTGTTTGCTATGGCAACTGGTTTTCCACAGAAAACATCAATGACCTCAGCCCACCTCAAACCATTTCCATGTGCTACTTTCACTCTCATTTGAATTATCTTAATTAAGTTTAAAAGTTCATGAATTGTCAGTAGTGTGGATTTAGATGACCTGTTTTGTTGAAATGAAAATGGAGCTCATTAATATTCCATTTTAATTAACATATCGGCTGCAAACTTACAACACCAGAGTCATCATGGCCTTCCATCAGGGCTGGCTGTAAACAGGATTTATTTGGGGGTGGGGTTGCGAGACTTCGAAAAAATGGACTTTTTTTCTAAACAGTGGACAAAACCCCCTAAAATGGGTCTTTTAGACTTTTTTGAACATCTCATCACCAAAAAAGTGGACTTTCTGTCAAAATTTTCTCTAATTTAGACCTTTTTTCACTTTTATAAATAAAAAAAATTAATTAAGCAAAATATGGACCTTTGCCCCATTTTTGGGTGCAGTGGATCTGAATAGCACAGACATACCCTACACACACACACCACCACACACACACACCACACACACACACACACACACACCAACCACACACACACACAATCATACAACATTTAGGGGCCAAAACCTTGAGGAATGAATGATGTTCACCCGGAGGAGAGTGATGTTAAATACTTACTGGGGATTATCCCAACACCTTGAGGAGGATACTTTCAAGGAGAGACACCAGTTGTTTGAATTGGTACACAAGTGCTAGCCTCCTCTTTAGTCATAGTGGAACTCATGACCAAAACAAATAGAATGGTTTGTGTAGCTTAGGAACATGATATAAATGCATGCATGTATCCTCGAGGGCATTATAACCTCACCACAATGAGGTGGAGAGAAACTCTCACCTCAGAGTAAACATTATCACCTGACAATGCCAGACATAATTAGGGTGCCCCGAAAATATGTTGGCAACCCACCATGCCCAGTGTGACACTTGGGATTTAATACAATGTAGTGTAACTTTTTAAGGAATACTTTTGGAAGTAAAGCCACTATAGAAAAATGATGGCAAACCTACTCTCAAAGTTGATCAACACACTCATCCCCTACTTTTACAACTCCATAAAAAATGTAAAGGGAATGTTCACGATCCACAACCTCAGTCCTATGTCCCCACACCCCCAATTTATCTAAAAAAAGTCAAGATTTTTATTAATCATCCATGTGTTACCTAACCTTAATGTATAAGCAATTCCGTCATATCTGTAAGAAATATTGGTATTTAAACGGACAGAAATTAAAGCGTAGTGGCCTATGGGACATGGGAAACAAGCATTTGCTTCATAATACAAAAATGCAGAGCGGGGTGAAACTTAAAATTTGGAATAAAGCTTTTTCAAGGATATCTAGGGAACCATAAATAAAAAACAGGAATCATGAAATGAACCTTTTTTTAAAGATTAGAAAAAGTAAAATTAAAATTTTAGGTTTTTCTATTTTTAACTCGACCTTTTAAAATATTCATTTAGGTTTTATCATTTTTTAACTCAAAATTTGTAATCAGATGTTTTTGGTGATATGTTACTAAAGGAGAAAAACAGAAAAAAATAGACTATGACCAGGTCACCATTGCGGAAAAAAAAAAAAATATTGATTTTGTTTCAGAAAAGGTTTTTGAGGGGTAAAGAGGACTTTCTTTTTGCCAAAGTACTGGAGGGACTTTCACCCCAGCCAACACTAAAAAAAAAGTACTTTAATTCCCACTTCCAGATGTATGTCCTCCATCGGATCATGACTGGGCTCTATGATGTGATACCCGTGGCCTGACGTGACAAAGAGTGATTTTTTTACTTACGTGCCTTGAGTGCGAAACCTGAGAGCGGACTCCAGTTCTTTATTTTAAGATTTTATAAAAATTCTCTCCTACCAGTAGGGAGTGGATATAGATACCCCTGTTGTGTGTAAACAAATAAGCAGCAGTTAAATCTGCTGAAGAGCTGGTTATTTGCATAACGCACTAAAAAGTTTATAAATTTTTGTTCCGAACATAAAGTCATTAGTGGGCCGAACGTGTTGCATATTTCTAAGAAAAATATAAAATTTTTCTTTTTTTATAACTTAATTTTTAACGAGAGATTTTGAGGGCACCCAAATTGGTCACTAATAGTGTTTCAAAATGAGATCAATAGATTTCTTATTTGTATTGATTATCTACGAAATGTCTTTCTTAAAAAGGAAAAAATTTGGCGTGATTGTGATTGCTATATTTCAACGTAAACGCAGTTCTATTGATCCTATACAAAAATTAGAATTGCACAATGGTTGTAACCAAAGAAAACATTTCTCAGCTTAATCCTTTAGATGGGGATTTTTTATGGAAGCTTTACATCAGGCAAAAATCAATTTTTTTAGGAACGCCTGATAGGTGAAATATCTCGTTGCACTTTAAAATCGCAGCCATGGCCAAAGGGGAGGAAACATAGGTACTGGAGATACAAACTATGGTTTCGAAGATGGGGAGAGCGGGAAATCTGCTCAAAGAAACTCCTACTATCGGCTATTCACGGTATCAACCGGATAAAATTTAACTGGTAAAATCCGTAGCTGAATAGAAGCACTCAAAGGTGCCACCAAGAGATTTGAGCACCCAGATATTCGGTGCCCTAATAGGATTCATGATTAGACACTCAATAATCTCTTACCTTGTATTTGGTACGAAATGTCTTAACCTCAAAAAACAAGATAGAAAAAAGGTGATTTTGACTTGCCTTATTCATTATTAAAAACCATAGGCTGAATTTTGTATTTGCTCCTATACGAAAATTAGGAATTTCACCATTTTGTACCAAAGAAAACATTTCTCAGCCTTAACCTTCATATGGGGATATTTTGATGGAAAGCTTTACACAGGGGCCAAAAATAAGAATTTCAACATGATTTTAGTGACCACCTGCTATTGAAATCTTTCGTGCACCTTAATAGGGGACAGTGGGCAGTAAGAGCAATGTGAAGAGATTTGCATGACTTCAAAGCTTTAGAATGTGGTTTGAATTCCATTGCAAACTTGAGGCAGAGGATCAATACAGGGGAAGTCATTAAGCTCTTTAGAAGTGGTTCTTATCATTCAAGCACTTGGAGTTCCTTGTCAAGGAATTTCCTTTTTGTGTTGAAATGACAGCTTCTTTAGACACTAAATTAAATACACTGAGAAAAAGGTTTACACAGCATGTTGGGTAAAATTTTAAACATAATTATGAGTTCGAACAGAATACTATCATTTTTAGGTAAAAGTTAGATTATAACGTGTTAGTAAAATTTTTACTTGTTACTAGTTATGTAAAAGATTACTAAACTAAATACTTTACCAAAATTATTTAAGAAAATAAGAGCCTTAATGTTATTTGTAAACAAAAACTAAACATTTAAATATCATTGTTAAAACTTTTTGCAAATATTTATGTTACAATCAATTAAATTGATTACTTAGAATTTTGTAAAACTAATCCGAGTACTGTGCATAATTTTACATATCGCTTTGTTTTTTGATAGAAAACAATTGTCATGTTGAAAAAACATTTCAATTATGTTTCAGGTTTATAATTAAATTTTATAAAAAGATCTGACTTATGAGCCTCCACGGCCACCCCCTTAATCTGCCGGCTCACAAAAAATTCCCAACACGTCTGAACCCATCGTAAGCAGACACATAGTAGGTTTTAAGTTATTAATTTATTTCTTACAAAAGTACGGCTGCGCTTGACTTGAGATGGATGGGTCTAAGATATTGTCTTGTGAAATCCACCCAGCTCCATGCGCTTGCAGGCGGCTACTGTACTGTACTTAGGGGGATAAATCGATAAATCGACGATTTGGATTGGGAGGAGGAAATTTTGAATTGCCATCACCCTATGAATTTTGGAGGGGGCTACCCCCCCCCACCAAAAAAAAAAAAAGACAAAAAAGGTTAATCGGTCCACCATTTTGTGGGTTTTTTTTTTGAATAAAAAGTCCAAATTTTTGACAAGAAAGTCCACTTTTTGGTGATGTGAAATTTTCTAAAAAGTACTAAACTAGGTGCAAAGGGCGGTGGGAAAGTTTCGGGGAAATTTTGGAAACTTTCCGGAAACTTTCCGGGAGGGAAATTTTGAAGGGCTGGAAATTGGAATTTCGGAAATTTTCAATTTTCGGTAAAATTTTTTAAGTTTTTTTAAACAATTTTTTAAATCATTCACCCAGGAAAACTTAAAAAACCATGTTAGTAGGGGCCTTTCATTCAACGTATTTTACTGTTTGTGCTGAATATGGAACATTAGTGCTACAGGCCAATTAAACTTATTCTCGAGGGTACCTACACAATGTAAGCGCTAACCTCTGGCAAAGGGACATTTTGAACAATTTGATTAACAAAAACTTGTCTACAGATGTAAGTCATTTTGTTCAAGTGTAAATTTTAAATTTTCAATTTTATTGATACTGCAATTCACACAAAGGGGAAATATTAAAAAATATTAAAAATGGAAACATTTCTTAATTAGTCTGCATTGTAAAAACATATCGATGCCACTTTTTCTTTGGATCTGAACGGAAGCACTTTAATCATTTACTTCTATGATATTTTGCAAGCAAATAACTGACAAAGATATGGTGTATGTGTCAAAACCAGTGCAAATAAATGGGAATTCAAGTATAAGTAGTACATAAATAAAGATTACAACATGCATGCAAAATGTTCAGCCCAATGTCTGATTTTAGTTTTGGGAAATCCCCATTATATATTTATAGCCTGTAGCCTGTCAAGTGGCATTTTTGGATTGATCATAATTGTTACATAAAATTCATCCCAAAATGGCTTACAAATAAAAAATTGTGGAAATCTGAAATTAGATGGATGGCTGAATTTGAACCGAAAATGTTCGGCTGTTAAAAGAAGCAGTCAAAACCATTGAAGTAAAAGCGATTTTGAATTTCTCCACAGTAGGTCCACACGATGTATTGTGAGTGTGATATATAAAATAAATAAAAAATCGCGGTCCCCCGGGACCACGAGTGTCGTTGCCGCCCGCGGTTGTGAATGGGCAAAGGTCGCAAGAGGTGTCACCAACATGGTCACCCCACTATGCCCCTCCTTTCCACAAAAGTTACATAATTGTAGCCCTTACGGAAATCGTTTACAGCATTAGTCTCTCAGCTAAGAGTAACATTTTGACCCCAGACCACAGACATTATGACCAGAGTAATCCCTATGTGCCTTATGCCAACATTTTTTCTTGCCAGACAACACAAAAAAATGACCCAAAATGTATTGTTTTTTTTTTAAAGAGAAATAATAAAAATAAGTAAATGCTGTTACAACTGCTTCTCCACAAAAAAAGCTTGTGTAGTAAACCGGATACTAGGGGGGGAGTGTGGGCCCGACGTTTCGTTCCTAGCAGGATCTTCATCAAAGCAAACTTTTTTAAAGAGTGAGTGGTTATTTCATTTCTCAGTTGTTTTTAAAACATGCTTTTTTTACTTGTTTGTTATCGGAAAGCATTTAGAGTAATATCCGATCTGAAACAAAAGGACCTTATTTATTTTTGTATCAATTCAAAAGATTGTGAAAAATTCCCAATATTCCGAAATTTTCCTTAAATTCCCATAAATTTCCCCAAAATTCCCATGGAAATTTTCCGCTATGAAAAGTCCCGGGAATGTTCGCACAACCCTACCAAAAATGGAGCATTTTAGGGGGGTTATGGCCACTTTTACCAAATCGCAGCACTAAATCATGCGTACCACCCTGGGGTTTTGGACAGAATATTGAAGTATCCCAAAGGAGCGACTTAAGGGCACCACTTCCCGATCCTCAGCCTCAACCCGCCTTCGTCCACACCATCAAATCTGAAAATTTTGTCGCATTAGGAGCCTGAATGGACGTGAAAAGCCGTCTTGGTACCCACGTGGAAAGAGTTCCATGTCCCCCTCCCTACGAATTCTGCAAGCTAATTTTCCTGTGGTTTATTCCGTCAAGGCTACAGAAATATGAGGGGGCTATCAGAACTCTTTCCCTGAGGACCTTCACCTTCGTCCCTTTGACAAACTGCTGAATTTACGATCAGTGACTCACCAGAAAGATCAAATAAACATTTGAAATTTTTTAGGAATAGCTTTTAAAGTGAGGGATACGTGAAAAAAAAAAAAACAGTAGACATTCCTTTAACTGAAATGTTGACAGAAAATGAAGAAAACGATATAGTGTTTTAAGAATGAATTTCCATTCAATTATGTGTTGTAGAAAGTGTCCATACGGACAATACCCCTAAAGATGTGATTTTTGTGTCCCTTACTGGTTTTTAGTCTTATCGTTTTAAGAAGAAGACTACACACGTTATGGACTAGTTCACATGCAACCCTAAATATACGAGCATATCAGACGCATTCCTTAGCCTAATGGGATGACATTTTTGACATTACGGATCGCTCTATTTCAAGATTTAAGGTTTTTGCCGATAGCATATACCTTTCAGCCAATTTCCAGCAAAGACGTAGAAACCAATTGGGCTTCTGATTGACTTTGAGCCGTCCACGCCACGTAACACAAATGTGACCATCACAATCTTGTATCCCCATGCACCGCCTTCCCGAAGTCCCACAGGGTTTCCCCCGATGTGGACTTACGTTGGGCCCTCCAAATTTAGGGCAGAGTGTCAAGGTCAAATTTGCACAACCCGGAGTAGAGCGACATTCTGGCAGGTTTGGCTTTTGATTGACTTTCCCGGTTTCCCTGGCAAAGACGTTGAAATCAATTGCCGTCTGATTGACTTTTCGGCGCTTTTTCCGGCAGAACACCCAATGATTTCTATGCCTTTCACCGTTTAACAATTTTCCGCAAGTTCTTCCGCCTGCAGGGAAAACGTCCGCGTCATTTAAAAGCAACAAATCCTCTGACTCTCTATGCCTTGCAGGAGACCCTTTACTTCCTATGACTCTAGGCTATTTTTGGGGAAGCCCAGTACCAGTTAGTGTTATGTATCTCAAAGTTGCTTTCATGTAAAGTATTGCACTAGTTATCGTCTGTATGTTCACTTTCATTCATCTCAGAATTTGCGCATGCGCATGACACACGTATACCTGAGTGGCCACTGCATAATGGGGTCTCATTTTCGGGTAATTTGTGATACCGCGGGTACCCGATTTTTTTCCCGAGTGATTACCGGGTACCCGAACTTTCAAATTTTGAAACTTGAGATATTTACAAGAATTTACGTTGTATTTAAACTTGCACACGAAATAGTGATCTGAGCGAGTCCAGAATTTGGCGGTCCAGCCCGTGTCGATGCCAATTTCACAGTTTGTATGCACTCTAACTGGCTCTCACGTCATAGGTGTTTTTACTATAAACGTAAGTAACTTACTTCTCAGGCCAAAGAAAGTAAAACTGGCCATTTTTCTAACGCGAGTTGGTGATGTTATTGTTGTCAGGGCCGCGACATTTTTTAATTTCTGCTCATAAAATTTGTTCCTTTTTCTCTAGAGAACCGCCTTACGCTCAGACGATGTGAGCAATGAAAACACCCATCGCACGTTCAAAGACATCACTTTAGTCGTTTACTCGTGTTGTTTCCAATTGAAGCATAGCGCCCCATTGCAAGGCCTGGCTTATTGTTTTGAGGATTTATTTTAATTCCCATGGAAAACATTAAGGATTTAGCGCTGATTGAGCACTATTTGCTGCAGATTCTAGTGGGTGAGAGTGAGTTTAGCCTGGTTTTAGTTATATAGGCAAATTTCGGAAATCGGGTAGGGATATTTTTTTTTATTACCCGGGACCCGACAAGATCGGGCGGGAAAAACCAAATTCCCGGGACTCGCCGAGACCCCTACTGCATAAATAAGTTCTAACGTTTCACATGACTACCTGTAAAAACTTCCATTGGAAGGCAATGCATTGTGGTAAGCTACTGATATCTTCTCTGTGTCATACTCGGTATGTGCGCAAGAGTTATGCTCAGGATTAATTTGAACACATTTTATAGCCTAAAGTCTGAGCCACAATTCTTTTAACGCGTAGTCCCGGCTCGTCATGCCACTTCCGGGGCCCAGTGCTATGCAAATTATGCACTGATCACGTGCACGATTGAGCCACCCAGCATCGGCGATTGTTGACAAGGTGCACTTGCGCTCAATCACCGGCCAGTGCGTGTTACGCTAGTGGAACGCACTACACGCTTAAATACGCTTATTTTGTAAAAGGAATTGTGGCTTCTGACT
>JAMKCH010009442.1:0-29850 GCA_023653785.1 Ophioderma brevispina | reverse complement strand
CTTTGGCAAAACACAAGTCAAAATAAAAACTACCGCAAGAGTTCCTAGTGGGGTTTAAAGTGGTTTGGCATTGCGTGGTCAACAGCCTCCCCGCAGCTCCAGTGTCTCAAAAACTTATTCTATCTTTCATATATTTTGGCTCTCAATGAAGATAGTTTGTACCAATTTAAGACAAGATAACATTCAATTGACAAAACGCAGAGGCTTATGGTCGCCATTTCATTTTTAGGAATATTTAGATCAATACGTTACGAATTCCCGTATATATTTTAGTTCACGAATTCACGTCTATATTTTAGTGTGTTTAGAGGGGGATTTTTGGAGTGAATCAACGTTTTGAATAAAACTTAGGTTCACCGTTTTTAAATGTTTTAGGGATTAATAATGTAGATCACGCTGGAATAGTTGTTCAGCGGTTATATTTTCCAATTGCGATCATCAGGCAAGCTTGAGCAATACCTGCGTTTCATTGCACGTCTTAGGCGAATGCATACAATATCCAACATATACTTGGACAGTTTCTTCTTTTGCGGATTCATACTTGGAAAACTCTTCCGGTCAATACGTATGTTTACCACGTATTATGCGTCACCTGTAAGTTTCTTATTCTTTTAGAAAATGTTGGCTTCTGGGTACAGACCCTTATGGCCTATTTAGGTAATTCTTAGCTCAATAGAGCAATTATCTGGTTCGTTTGAAAGTCCATGGCGGTTGGAAGCCTTTGCTATTACCTCTAATTTCGTAGATTAATGGATGCATCCGAGACAAATTCCAAGTTGAGATTAAAAATTTTAATCAAAATCCCCCCCATTGAAATATAACCTAATACATTAAAAATTTTAATCAAAATTTAGATTTGTCCTCCGTTTGAATCTAAGAAGTTAGAGAGTACAACTACAAAGCAAAAGGGGTCATAAACATGACAATTATAGGATGGCTCTTCGCATTGCTGTTAGCCTCGGGTATTTCATCTGCAAAAGGGGCAGCAAACTTAAACTTTGCCTTGTTGGCCAAAAGATGAATGTCAGAAATATGCAAACCGATCAGAACAGTACACCAATGTGCGGACAGGCGCATTCAAAACGATCTTCCCTAATGTGGAAGCTGCTGAAGCAAATCTCCTTCTTTTGGCTATGGCGATAATTCGGTATCTACGGCATTTACATACACTGCTCTCTCTCCACTCGTTCAGTTGCCTTCAAAGCTCTGGCACCGCAGAAGGGCAAGCTAAAACGAATCAAATTCGCAACCAGTTGGCTCGAGCACTCGTGCATCAATGGCATAGTTTTTCATTACTCAAACACCAATAGGATAAAGAGTCTTTAAAGGTCCCAGAAATGAGATGATAAACCCACGCCAAATCTTTGTGGGACCTTCCATCCAATAAAACAGGGCCAAAAAAGAATAATAGCAGTGACATCATTAGTGAAACTATGATTTCAGTCAAGTTGTCATGAAAATTAAGTAAACACCGTACTGGAAATTTTCTATTACTCTCGTAAAATCAAAGGGACCAGCAAATGAATGTCATCAACCAATCCAAATAGTCGAAGTGCGTTTCTGGACTCCTTGTAGACTGACACAGACCAATTACAATTCTATTTGATTTCCTGGGACCTTAACGCATGCTTGAAAAATATCAATTGCCAACCGTGTAGAAATAATTTAAGTACGGCGTACTCACAGTCCGGCGTACAACGGTAATGTTTAATCGGATAGTGCCACTCAATTCAGTGATCTTCACGCAACATTAGTTTCATTCCGTTATCATCTATGGAGCCCGGACTGATGGCTCCCGTAGTACTATAGTTGCTTTCACAAAGGATTTCTATCTAGACGACAAAACGTAACACACCCCAATGATGGTACTTCAACTAAGCAGTCAATAGTTTTATTACGCATTCGTAGTCAGGCTCTATCGCAAGGATTTCTTACTGCCTGTTCCTTTTCTCGTGGGAAAAAAACAGTCTGATTCAAGGTCTCAGTCGGCCTCAAGGACTATCGCTACCAATATATAGAATATCGAGTGCCTACGAAGATTATATAATACGTGGAAAAAGATGATAAAACATTGTCAGGAGGTAAGATGACTATCAGCAGCACGTAAATGAGTATATGCGTAGCCTTGGCATTAAAAAAAACACAGTTGTAATAATAGAAATGATGTCTTGCGAAATAAACGATATTGGTGTATGGTAGCATTGTGTTTACCCCTGACTAAGGCCACGTGTGTCATTTTCTTCAGTGTTTCAATACACGTTTGGTTGCTGTATGAACAGACTGTCAAAGAGGCTTGATCCAAACCTCTTCAAGGATTTTTTTGATTAGATGTCATCCGAAGGACGAATTTCTGATATTGACATTGTTTTTGGGCCAATTTCTCATCGCGAAAAAGATGTTCACTCATTTTTTAATCGTATAATTATCGATGGCGCTTCTTTACATTAAAAAGTACCCCCCAAGGCACCAAAGGGAGCGTGGGATTTAGAACTGAATGCTACGTAAAATTTCGCTGTGTATATTCATATGCATGAAACAACATTAATTATATAATCAGAAAATTAGCCCTTTGTGTTGAAAAGACGTCATTTCATCAACGAGTGGGACTGCGCGCTACTGCTGTACAAACCTATTGCAAATTACGGGTCGTAGTTACTGTCCCAACAAATAAAAATAAAAATAAAGAAAGCACAAAAATGGTAATGGTCTGTGCGAAATAATGTAAATTAATCCATCTAGAGCAGATATAAACATTCAAATGATTGCATGTGCTGTGGAAGCCGCATACACTGCAAAGGTGTGCTGTGGAGAAGCAGGGGTCGTGGAAAAATGTTGTTACATTTTGAGCGTTTTGACGCATTTCAAAAACACATGATTTTGCCCCTAATTTCCAGACGAAAATCGAAACTCCACTTATACTGCAATTGACTTCTGTATGACCCTACAAAAGTGCCTGAGTGTCATTTGAAAAAGTTCTCGGGAAATTGGTTTTCTTAAGACCATGAATCCCCTAAGTCCTTGTTATGGCACCAACGTGAGTGCATGCTAGGTAATGGGGAATATGTGCCTTTCTATTGGGGTCCTGGTGAGTAAATGGCGAATCTGTGCCTTTATTTTGATCACTGAAATTAAATAAACATACAGAGAAATGTAGCGTGGTGAATCTTGACCTAAAAATCGGACTTTATATGACGAATCTTGCAAGGTATAAATGTGTTTTATAATTGATTATGCATAGCACAAACGAACTTCTTTACCAAATTTAGATTCAAATTGAAAAGCACGCCACTGCTAATTTAATTAACCTTTGTCGGGGACTTAAGATCGAGCATACCAAAGCACAGAAGAAAGCTTGGCCGTGGCCAAAATATAAAATCTTCATTCTCATTTGGCTCAGAATAATTTCTTTGAAACTTAGCACAATTTTGGGTTGCAATAGATCAAAGTCCATAATAGCGAAAAATGGGGACGTTCTTGATCTTGTATTTAGTGCTCTGACGTGTGATATGCACAAAGCAAACCACTCTTCGTCATTACATTTTCCATCCATGACATCGTTCCCTTATACCGTTTTGTAGTTCCGATATCTGTATTTTATTCAATTCACATGCACGGCTAATCGGAACCACTTGTCACAGCGCATTTCTGTTCGGGTTTGGTCGGGGTTTCCCTTATTGTACATGCACGACCCAGTGCAGTAATTGGTTGGGAACGACAAAGCATTATGCAGGGTTTGTGATGTCGCAATTAGCAAGTCGTGACCTCGCTTTGTTGGTGGTTGAGGATTCTTTGGCGTGCTGTGTTTGTATCGAAATGGAGTAGCGGTTGCCGGCGGCGAACCTAGACTCCTTTATAAATATTGTTGCAGTGTCAGTTAAAGTTTGTTTAGTGCATAGGGAAATCATGGACTCAGTAGTCCAAACAAAGGTAGCCGTATTCACGGCACTTATTGACCTCATTCAGTGATTCTACACGTTCTGAATTGCAAATAATGTCGTAGGTCTATTAGCCAGAAATCATATGAGAAAGTGGAGCATATTTCCCCTCCCCCAAAACTAAAAATATAGGCGGGAGAATACACTCTATCAAGCACCTAATTGATGTCTCCAATTGAACCGGCCTAAGGTTCCATTTGGCTTCCAAGCAAGTCCAGTCAGTTCTCTTTCAGACAGAGCGCCTTGTTTAAGCTGTCAGGCCTTTTTCTGTTTGAGAAAATTTGATCCGAGTTTCACACCAAGGAGAAAGATTTAAAACCCACCAAAACCACAAAGCAATCATCCAGATGGTATCCCGACTAGTCAACCACGAACCTGACCACAGCGTTTATCTGTGGGTTTATACACGGAGTGTTGAACCAAAACGACTACCAGCGAGTGTTAAATTCATATGTTTATTTAATCTTTCCCTAGACATGGAAGCCCCTTCCATACTAAAAGCACTGATTTGAAAGCTTTTCAATTCAAGTTCACAATAATCTACACCGTAATCATTGCGTGTGTCAATCAATCAATAAACCAATCAATCATTTATTTTTTTTCATCAATTGCATATCAAAAATGTCAAATGTTAAAACACAATTGAGGGAGGGGTATAATGAAAAGCAAGGAGCAATGAACGTTGTTATTACCCCCTGAACAGCAAACATTACGGGAATAAAAATCAGACCAAATGATACAAAGACACCAAATAAAGAACAAAACAAGAAAAAAAACAGCAAGTAGTCATAAGCAATTTAGTACAGAATTCGTAATATATATAAATTAGGAAGCATTTGTATCCAAGTTAAATAATCATCACCATTGTCTTGATCATTTAAATTCGTTTTATTAAAACAGAATTTTCACAAAATAATGCACATTTTCATGTCCACGTGTCAAAGCCATTTTAAGGCATCTTGAAGATTAAGCATTACGATAAACCCTCCCCACTCCCACGTTGGTTCTCACGAAAACTTATCCTATCATTTTATTATACATGTTTTTTTTGCTCGCAATGAAATTGTACAATTGAAATTTTTGCCATCACTTTGTTACACATCAAAAGCAGCAACCATTATATTGTTCTTTTATAATTAAAATTTTGAATAATTTCAATAGCCGCTTATGGAGAACATCACCATATTTCAATGCATATAGCTTGACCCGTGAGCTTTAAGATGTCTTATATATACAAATAGGGAAGAATCAAGCACGGTAATCAAAGTGTACACCTGACGAGTGTATTGAACAAGCGGGTTCCTTTTAGAAGCATATGTAAGCGTGTTATGATAATAGATTTTTGCACCTAATTGCCACCTACATAATCGACCGTTGAAGGGTTCTCGTATCAAATGGTTAACGCTGAATAACATTTCGGCTGAAACAAATTAAGGATTCTGTACGTCCCAATCGAACACAATCACAATGCCCAACAAGGAAGCAGCTAAAAATACCTGCAACTCTGACTTGGAACCAGTTGTCAGCGGTTAATTTTTGCCAATTGTGATCATCGTTACAGGCTGGGCACATTTCAACATTATGTACATTGTAGCACGCTTCGTCGATTGCTACCATAACCCATATGAGGATCCCCCAGTGTCTATTGGCGGATCTCGGATCTCATTACTGGAAACTATCCCACCAACGATGATGTTTACACTCTACTTTGCGACCCGTCACCTGTAAGTTTAATATCCTTAACAAATGTTGGCTTCTTTTTGTTACATGGCCTTCTATTGGCCACTATTTAAGGTTACTTTAGCTCCATAGGAGCAATTACACTGGTGTCGTTTGAAGGTAAATGGCGGTGTTGTGTAAGCCATTGCTTTCATTATCAAGTACAAAGCAAAGGAGAGCCATAAAATCGAACAATATAGTGTGGGATTCTTTGCGTTGCTTTAGCCTCAGTATTTCATCTGCAAAAGGGGCCAGAAACGTTAAACTTTGCCTTGTTTGACCAAAAGATGGAATTGTTCAGAAATATTGGCAAACCGAATCAGAACATGTAAACCAATGAGGGAAGGCAGCATCAAACGATTTTCCTATAATAGCGGATGCTGCTGAATAAATCTCCCTTCTTTTGGCTATGGCGATAATTCAGTATCTATACACTTTGATCGCCATGCTCTCTCACGGGTGTCGTTGCATCCGAAGCTCTGGCACAGCAGAAGCATGTGCTTCAACAAGATATCAAATTCGCAACCAGGCGGCGTCGACGCACCTCGTCTCAATGGAAAGTCTTTTTCAGTACTTCTAATAACACCCTATAGGATGTAGTAAGAGTCCTTAACGCCATTGCTTGAAAATCAATGGCACCGGCTTTCATATAGACGACAAAAAACGTAACCATCATGCTATGGTTGGATTACCGCGAAGAGTGGTGTGTACTGCAGAACTCAACCAGTCCAATTAGTTTATGTTATCCGCCTTCAGCTAGTGCAGTTCGCTATCGCCCATACGGAGTCGTGACTGCTTTTTCCTTTCTCTAAGTTATAAAAAACCCTCCCATGCATTCCAACGGTCTTTTTCATCTATCAAAGCCAAATCTTGCTACACAATAGTAGAATAACTCGCCTTAACTCAAGATTATGAATAGTGGGACAAAGATGACAAAAAGTCCGAATTAAGCTGACTAAGAGGAAGTCTTATACGTCAGCCAGCGATCGGCTAAAAAAAATAAGTATATTTCTCTGGCGCATTTCAAAAGACAGTTTGTATTGTCAAAATAGAGTTAAAAATGTCTTGCGGCACTAGAGACAAATACATTGGTGTGTGTTAGCATTGTTATTTTAACCCTGACGTACCTAGGTAAGTGTTATATCTTTGTTCAGGTTTCAATCACGTTTTGTTGAGCTTTATTAGGAAGGTCGAAGAAGGCTCCATATACCCGATTCAAGTATCGTTTGGATTCGACGACGTTCATCTCGAAGAAACGCATTAAAAAAACTGCCCTACCTTTCGTCCACCGAGTGAATATAGACTTCTCAAACCCCAACCAATCCACACTGAGCTGGGTCCATCAACTTCAACACATTTAGCTGCTCCCTCATCGCAACCGAAGAAGATCTCGAAGACGAATCTTCGCGGAAGGAAATTGGGAATCTTTGTCCAAAATTGTTTAAAGTAATGGTGAACCCTTTGCCATTTCTAATGTGGACCTGATGATTAAATGGCGATCTTTGCTTTGATTTGATCATTGAAAATCGAACAATATAGAAAAGAATGCACCGTGAAGCTTGGCTAGAAATCGTGACTTTATTGATGGCTTTTGCCAGTCTATTTGTTTTATTATGAATATGAGGGAATCTGGGGACTCACTGTGCAACGAAAAAGTAAGTCATTCATGCATTCAACAAACTTTCATTGGGTTAACACGTCTAATGCAAATAATGGAAAGATTATAAATATTTAGGTAGAATCCTGGGAGGATGAAGCGGCGTAATCCCCTTATCAAAAGTAAAAAGACATAGGTGAAGACTTCACTCTATCAAGCACCTGTTTGACAGTCTCCAAATCACGTGGCTCTGTTCAAGACCAGTTCAATCAAGGTTTTTTTCAGGACAGAGCGCCTTGTTTAATCTGTCCGACTGTTTCTAGTGTTTGCTGAGGAATCTAATCGAGTTTTATAACGGAAAAAAAAGATAAAAACCACAAAGCAAACCACAGGCACTTCAAGGCGTTCTTGTCTGACTAACACAAACCCACTGTACGTAACACAAAGTGATTTGTGGTTTCATGTATTAAGCAGTTAGGAGTCCAGTGTGCAAAAGACCACCAGGCCGTGTATCAATTTATTTGCTTGTGTAATTTCTCGAGACAGGTTAGCCCCATCCAATGCTAAAGCAATGATTTCAAGTTCGCAAACACCAATGTGTCAAAATAATTAAATTGAGAATAAATGGTCAGGCTACAACCAACAGGTGATCCAGTGTGAATATTGAAAGAGGGTCCTTTATCTCCAATGGCCGGCTGCATTAATGGGCTGTGATCTTGTGGTACGAATAAGTATTTCCTGAAGTACCGTTAATTTTTTTTAAAACCGTCTTTTTTTAACGGCAATTAAAGCAGGATCGAAACGTGAAATAATGTAAAAAAAATACTTTATTTTTTTCAGTTATTTGCAGGTTTAGAGTCCCAGCTGCCAGTTAAAGCGGCACTGGCACATTTTCAAACAAAGCGAATGTCGTGACAATCAACTTACGTCTGTCATTAAACTTAGATGTCTGGTTGATTAATTATTTCATAAAATAAACACCGTTCAAAATAAATCACGAAAAGAAAGTGTTTGGTATCTTTGGACATAAGACGTTTTTTACATGACCAAAGAAGAATGGGACATTTAAACCTTCAATCTATGAAATCGGGTTATTTCACCCTCGTTTGAAAAATGAGCGAATAAAGGTTGGGTACCAGTATAGTAATACGTTGTTGAAGGTTCCAGTGACTCACCCTTTTAGGTAGGGGGGTTTATAACATTGTAGTCGGAGGATAATGATCACGATCAATATTGTCCGCACTTGGTACAATGCCAACTTTATTCAAAACAGGATCGAATCCGAACCATTGTTTTATAATTTGCACTGATTTTTGCATACAAACGAGATGAGATCCAATGTGTCCATGGAAGGGACGGCAGTACAGGAGAGCTGTATGATTCTTTTGTCCTAACCAATGAGTAAACTAGACAGGCTAGGACCTTCATTAAAAGTACGGTATTCAACGATTTGTTGCGTTATATACCATGCATTAATGCACGCTAAAACACCTGAAGCAAAAGCAATTGGTCACGAATCTAATGTCGATAAACATGCGTTTGGAAGCTCCCCTATTCATGAATGGATATGCCAAAAGTTTCAGATTCAAAAGTCAACATTCACCTGGACCCAATTTGCTGTCGTTTGCCAATAATAAAACTCAGTTTGTCAATTGAATAAAAAACAAGAAGAAAATCTGTTTCAAGGTTGGAACCAATGATCGTGTTGGGAAGAGTATAATAGAAGTGGGGCTCATCAAGATGTACCGGAGTCAAACGCCAACCGGGACCCCAGCCATGCTGACGAAACGTTAACTTTTTTACACTGTAATCGCGCGTGGGCACATGAGGTTGTATGGTTGTGCCATTTCATTGACGTAATGATTCGGACTGGAAGCAAATATCACCAATTTGTGGTCATTTCAAAGCTTAAACCGGGGGAGACCAGACCTTTGAAAAATCGGGATTGAATTCTTTATAGTCACCAAGAAAATAAAGCTGTCATATTTTCTTGCATGTAGATGATCGAGTCACCATCTTGTCACTCGCGTGTTTTGGTTACCCCAGAAGGGCAGTTGTACTCCATTTGAGTGGGAGTGGCTGATACTCATTTTTTTATGCATGACAGTATGTAGTAAAGTAGTAAGTAAGTAGTAGATAGTAGTAGTGAGTAGTAGTAGTCGTATAGTAGTAAGTTAGAGTAGAGTGGAGGAGTACGAGGTAGTAGAGTAGAGTAGAGTAGAGTAGAGTAGAGTAGAGTAGAGAGAGGAGGGAGTAGTAGTTGTCGTAGTATGTAGTAGTAGTAGTAGTCGGAGTAGTAGTAGTAGTAGTAGTAGTAGTTTTGTTGTTGTTTTTGTTGGTTGTTGTTGTTGATTGTTGTTGTGGCAGGCGCGCGTCTTTGGAATTCCATTCCAGCTATTAATTATTTAGGCAAGCCAAAACGCATGAGCGATGTTAAGAATCATCTGAAAAACGTATATGTCAATATAAATGCAATTGTTAGAATCAATGTGATGTTTCAATGTGCAAATTTTTTTCTTGCATGTATGTTTTGTATATTTTTTGTTTCTTTGGATGAAATGTTGTAAGTTTTAATATTATATTATTTTTAATTTGTCTAATTCAGCATTAAGCGAAATTACTTTTGTTTGGTGCACGAACTGCTGTTTCCTCCTTATCTATTGTTTGCATTTATTCCGGCAAACGATTGAATAGTATTTTGCAACTGGGGTGGAATAACCAAGTGATATATATTATTTAAATAACAAAAAAGCTCATAAACTAATGAATGATTTATATTTCCCCTTATTCCACCGGTGGTGGTGGTGTGGTGGTGGTGGTGGTGGTTGGTGGTGAAATGATGATGATGATGACTGATAAATGATATGATGATGATGACCTTATTTATTATTAACCTTTCAGACGTAATTATGTGCACAATGTCCTCAGATCTTCATTCTTGCGCATTGTGGAGAAAGACGTCATGGGCATACTTTCTGTAGGGGTGATAAACATGAAAAACACATTATCAAGTAAAGAAAATGATTTTACACCCTGTGTGTAATTTACGGTAATTTACTGCAGTCTGGATGCATCCTAAACGAATTAACCGTAATCTTGATGAGCACCTATTTCAGCTTTGAAATAAGAACAATATGTGAAATGATTGTATTTTACCATCACTCATGTAAATTTACAGCGATTCTTACAGTGTAAGTTAGGATATGGTAATTTAGACTTTTACATTAGCACCATTCTGATCGATTACTCATATACTGGAATCAAATATCCCAAAGTCTTACTTCACACAAGATGCAAGAACATATGTCACCAAGCTCTGACTGTATATCGTCGCTGGGCGTAAAAAAACCTCCAATGTGTAACACCAGAGGCAAATGCAAAACCACATCATGTAAAGAGTGGGCCCAGTGCTAAACCTCATATATGCTTTTGGTCACAGCGTGCTCTTGGTTTTGAATTTCAATCAAATATCTAAGTAATCATATCCAAACTTTTTTCAGAATCTGAAGTCAATAATTATTAAGTATATTTAAAGAAAAACCTTCTTGTGCAAGGCATTACAGCAAATTATTCAGTTTTTGGTGTCTCCCGTAAATGTTACCATTTTTGCACTAACACTGTGAGGTTTTGCTCTTAAAAGGTCAAATGCACACAAGAGGTTTTCCCACCCCGCGACGATATTGAAGGCTGATTTTTCAAATCACAGAGCGTGAGAAGTGGGAATTTAAGCTTTGTATTTTATGTAACAGAGAATGTAACTTTTTTCCCTATTACAGACTGTCCCAATAAAAACTATACAATCAAACTAAATATAAACTGTAACATTTTTGGCCAGATATATAGACTTTATTTGTTAGACAGATCCTAGCTAAATCCTCGCTTTTATTCCATCCAATTTGATGGACCTAAGCGGAGATATTGTTAGTTGAACACAGAGGATAAAATACCACTTGGCCAGTTTCACCTTAAGGTCAAGAAACTAGAGGTATAATTAAATTCATGTAGCATCATTGTGGTATTAAATACCCTTTCAAACAAAAGAATATTGTACAGATCAGAGTTGAATGTATTTTCATGCATTGACCTAATCATACATTATTTTTCAGTGAAAGCACCAGAATTCTTTATGTTGTGTGTGGGGGAAATGAGAGACTCACTCTAAGGGGACAATAATCGTGAAATGCATGGAAATTTATGGAATTGGGGACTGCTTGAAACTAATTGGAACAAGTCCAGCAAGTTGTGGTGGACAACTCTTGTCTAGCAGCTTGTTTGTGGACAATAACGCTCCTGAAATTGGAAATGACAACTTAACCCTTCCTCCTATTCCCCTGCCCTCCAACATGCCCAGGGAGAAATAGAGAAGAAAGCAGTGTTCAACAAGAGCAATTAAAGGAAAGCATGGTTGTGTTCAAAGGTCTCCAGCTTACTTTCAACAAGGTGTTTTTTATGGTTCTACCTTCTGCTGAACCTGGAGTAAAGCTGAACCACTAGACTGTTTTGAATTGCATTTCCCAATGCTACATGTATGTATTAGCAATTGCAACATAATACTTATAAATTACATTAAACAACAACATCACTTTATACTTACTTTTTATTTTAATTTTCAATAAGAATGTCTTGTAAGGTGATTGTCAATGGCAAACTTTTGTTTGATATTCAAGAATAGCCGAAACTGGCCCAACAGGTTTTTCAACTGTCGCAGATAATTAGCCATACCTCCCGAACCCAGACCCCCAAATTACACCAACTAAAAATTTCAGAAAGCTGGACCCTCCTAAAAAAATCCGTAAACTCCATTGGAGATGAACTTAATTTTTGGCCAAAAAATTAATCCTTGATTGTAATATTTTTTTTTGGTACAGTCTGTACCTGGCTGAAATATATTATTATTACAGTTGGGTGGCGTTCATTAAACCTCTATCCTCGATTAACACAATCATATCTTTTAATTTTGCTTCAAAACCCGGCAGTACAATGCTAGGAATGAAAATATCATCGTTGAGAAGACCACGTCAAAATACTAAAGCCGATGAATATGATCTTTATACAAATTCCATTAATATGAAATCGTAATTTTCATCAGATTTTTGGTTTGGAACTGAACATAGAAGTCAATTATATGTTACATGTTATTATATGATGGGAAGGGTAAACTATTCTCTTTTTTTAATTAAAACTAAACAGTCCAACGAATTGAAGTATTTACTATCTACCTGGCAATCAATATATCACAATACATTCCATGTACCGATTTGTGTCGATTAGAACTGTTCAATTAAAATCACTACGCTTGGTCACAGATTTTTTTTTCTTGGATAACTGAATTTTATCAACATGTTTTGTCAAGAAATCTGCATTCAATTCACGTTAGATATATATTGCGTGAATAATTTCTCTGGCCTCAGAAATTTGCTAATTGTAAAGAGTTTCTGAGTATCAAGTATTCGATGATAATCATATACTGTAATTGAACCATAGTCTTATTTAATATCATTCAAGGATGAAATATTGCAGCCGATGCGGAGATGACAACCTGTACAACATGGAACACCATACATATCCCAAACAGTGAAGCACCAAAACTGGCTTCATTCGGAATTTGGACACGCTGGTCCAGAGGTTATGTTAAATACCAGTGGTGATTGCTATTTCATGGTTGAGCATTTTGCATCATTTATTGGGACGCGTCTTCGTCGAATGTATAACCAACAAATAATGTCCGTCGTACCTCGTTAACAGCCTCCATTGCGGACCTGTTAAGTGGAACGGTTGCGCCTATACTTATTATCTGTACACCTACTACGCTTCACCTCTAAGCTTTCATGTTCCGTTTGAAGAATGACTCGTTTTTGCTACTCGCGTTCTTCATTGCATACTTTGGGTACTTTGTTCCATTGGAATGATCCACTGGTTTCGTTTGAAATGTATCTGGCCGTGTGCAAACCGTTTCTCTGCAGATGCAAAGTACTGGCCTTTCTTCTCTCATCAGGGAAAAAAGCCGTGAAATGACGATTGAAGTTTGGATAATTGCATTTGATTTAGCAGCAGTGGTTGCACCTGCCAAGGGTGACAATACTTACACTTTGTCTCATATGGCCGAGGATGAAGATTCGCGATTTGCAAACTCATTTGTCATACATGTCAAGCGATGGGAACCGGCACCTACGAAAAATGTTCATTCTCTTGAACTGATCATTGCCATGTGTAGTACTCGTGTTGCAATGTGCGGGTAAACGGCGTTCTTTTTGCCCTTATCATTCATGCTCTCTTTACGACGTCCATTTGCTTTGGAGGGGCCCAGACTCGGAAAAGGGAAGATCGAGCGATGCATGTTCGTAACCAGGGACTCGAGCACTCGTCATCAATGGAAATAGTCTTCCCTTTCTTCATCACTCAGTCCACCATTTCGAGTAAAAAGTCTGAGTACTTTATTGAAAACCTGGGTGGAATCTGGCTTTTTATCTGCAAGGGTCAGGTGAAATACATTACAATGATGGATATTTGGATTGTACGTCATTCAGCATCTAATATTTCATCTACCCGTCAGTTGCAAATTCTACCGGGACGGTTTTCGAGAGGCCTTTTCTCTTTTTTTGGCAAGAGAAAAAAATCAAACGATCCAAGACATTCTCGCAAGAACATCGCAACATATATAAGTCAATTATACATATTGCTTCAAAGTAAGAACATTGGCATCAAATAGCTGCCAAATAGCAATTGTTTTAAAGCAAAGCAGTCAAGCTTGCCTGATTTAAAGGCACTATCAGTGAATTTGCTTAATCACACAATCGAAAATATCATCAAAAATCAGATTTTTGCATGTCTGTCAACAAGTATAGGTATCCTACCATACCTACAAATGTTAGGACTAGAGCAACTTATACGGACAAATCGGTAGACCACTTACTACAAACACGTAATTGAATGGATATTTGTATCTTTTGAACACTACCGTTTTCCTCCGTCAATTCTTCAGCTGGAAAAAGCAACAGCTTATCCTTCACTTATCCTTCAGACTTATCCTTCACTTGTAGCTATTCTTACAAATTCTTACAAAATATTTTGACTCTCCTTGGCTAATCACTGTAAGCGTCGTTACACCGAGATTATACAGCATACTTGGGCACGTTGGAATTGTTTACTTTTAAATTTTACACATGTTCTAGAAATTAGTTGTATATGCTTGTAGCAAATTGGAGTCATTATTGTACACCTAATGTTACCACCCCCAATTGAATGAGTCAATAAATCACGACCGCTTGATTATGATACTAGAACCATATATGACCACGGGACACGCATAATTTCAAACACAAAGAATATAATCCTAAATATTAATAGATATTTAAATTACATTTCTATGTTCTTGTTCTTTGTTTCACATTCTACATATCAGTCTTTTTTATGCAATCACATGGGTTACATACTTTTACACTATTTAAGTTTCCACATAAATTCAATAAAGCTTGAAGTTAACAAGGGCCAAATTAATTCCAAACTACTCGTACATACGACATATGGCAGCTGTTGATTTCATTCGATCCCAAACCATGCTTTTAAATTCCAGTTGATAATTATATATAATCAAGAAATAAACTCCAATGGACATGAATCTCAATCAAAATTGGTATTTCTGAACATTCTGTTTTTGACGTCTAAATATGCATTAGAGATTCATCTGAAAATCGATAGTGAAAAGACCACAAACAATCAATTAAGTAATGAATTCCAAAATTGTAACTCATGATTATATCTGTGTATCGAATATTTAGAATCTTGCTATAATCAAACATAATTCTGTTACCCCTATTACACATTACCATTGTTGCAGTATTAATTTATGAAATTAAGTGGTTAAAGTCACTGTGGCGCGCTTATTATACAATGTGGTCACGTGCCTGATCGCATAAACTCTAGTCGTTGCAGCGGAAATACCAGTTGTAAATAGTGTCAAACAAATTGAAATACATACTAATCATGTGGTATCAAATGTTGTCTCGTAGAAATCTAATCAAATCAACACGATCCATGTTTAGTGCGATGTTGAATTACCATAGCCGGGAAATAATTCGATGAACTTGTCAACATAGCGAGTCACAAACTAAGGTTGAATCACGTATCCATGGTGTGGACATCTTTTTGAATTATCGTATACCCCAAAAGCCTATTGATAAATAATCAATACCATAACGAATTCTTAATATTTTATCCGTGAAATGCAATTCAATTTTCAATCATTAGCATTCACATAATTATACAAATTTATCCAAATTTGAACTCAGTCCAAAATATTTTCCAAATTAAATTTGGGAATTAAACTTTACAGACAATTAAATCAATTTCCAAAAATAAAATATCAAAAATGAAATATTTTGTTCATATTGGACAAAAACAAACTGACCATACCTAATTGTAACTACAAATTTTTTCCTACACAAGACAAGCATTTCAAATCATTAAATGTACATTCGTAAAAATTTTTCATACCAAATGGAACAAATTTAACCAACGCCCGCAAAGAATTGCCGACATGACTATTTTAATGTAAATGTAGTTCCAGAATGTTACGGTAACGTGATTTTAAATGTTCTCTTTCACACAAAGGCCCATCCTTTTTAAAGATTTGTGAATTCGGCTATTTTCCAAAAGTTCTAAATTTATTCCCGACATAAATTCAAAAATATCCACCCGAAAAGAGCACACAGAATTACAAACTAATCACTCGGTGGACTGTGAATAGGACACCTGTGTGATTGCGTGAACTTGCATCGTGTGACCGAGGTTACAATACTTTGGACTATTGATCGCGTTTATGCAAGAACGGATATCGCAAAAATTTGTGTGGTTCAAATAATTGTAAGTTCTAACCATGATAATAAATTAACATTTGACGTAATATTTTGACAATAAATAATTGTTTAAACTTATTCATCTGAATGTAGTAATGTCTAGCAATCCAAATGAATTATTACAGTAAATTTTCTCATACTTTTACAACTCATTACGAATTTCCCAGATACAACTGCGTCGGGCCCACGTCCGTCCCCCCCACTTTCGCGGTCGGCAAAAAACCAACTTCAAGCCGATGTTGGGAAACGGTGGGGAAATTGGTCGGTAGAAGGTCGGCAAACCAACATCAGCCCGACGTTGGGAAACGGTGGGGGAAATGGTCCGTTTTGATGGTCAGCAACCAACGTCGCCCGACGTTGGAAACGGTGGGGAATTGTCGTAAGATTGGTCGGCAAACCACTCAGAGCCGACGAACAGTGGGCCAGAATCGCCTCAAGCTGGCCAAAAATCAAAATGCCGAATGTGGACTTTTGTTTTATGGTTTTTTATGTCGTTAGGAAAAGAAAACATCCCAAAGACACGATTATGTTAAATATTATTGTTTTAAGGAATTTAAAGGTGTCAATATAGTCCGTAAACTGAAAAAGCGTGGCTGTTGCTCTAAAAATGATAATACCCCAAAATATGAAAACTCCTTGTGACGAGACGCGGAAAATAAAATGATCCATTTGTTTAATTGCCAATATCTACACATGATATACAAAGATTAGAAAATATACTAATGAAAAAAAAATTATGGAAAACTTAAGGGGGACATCCATTTTTTGACCAAAAAACTGCTAGAAATTCACTGTTTTTGAAAAAAGATAGCATAAAAGTCAAATTAGGATTCCCGTGATTTCCCGTTAATATTCTAATATTCAACATTTTAATCAAGCCTATGATTTCAGTTAATACTAAATTTTTTTGAACATGGCAACACTGCATATGGAGGTATTTTAAAGCACCACACCTATGCAAAAAAGGCCGTTTTAATGACCAATTCAAACTGCCGCAGCACCGCGATGCGAGGTATGCACTATTATCCGTATAAAATCAATATTCGTTAAGAACATTCCAGCAATTGAAGAGATACAGATTCTGATAGTTAATGTGTAATATAATTATGCCAATATTCCCATATGACAGCATTATAAAAGAGGAACACGTGAAACTTTCGCTTAAGAAGAATCAGGATCTAAGTTATTTGAGACTTTTGCGGAAGGAATAATTTGGGAATGCTTGTTTATAGGTATTAAAAATAAATGCCAAGGAAAAAATCGTGAACAGAAAGTTGGAAGGGCTCTGTCTGCCTTCAAGTTCTTTAAATGTAAATACACCAATACTTTCCGCACGAAAAGCCATCTAAATCAGATTGTAGGATTATAAGGATTATGAATACGGCTAAAAAGGTATTAATGAAACGTACGGGGGGAGGGGTAAAACTTATCTCAAAGTATAGTATGAGAAAAAGGGATTTGTGAGAGTGGGAAAACCCAAATCCCGCAATTTTCTTAACTCGAGGGGGGTCAAAAGGTTACGTACAATTTGTATACGTAAGAAAAATGACGAAAATAGCGAAACGCCCCCAATCAAGTGAATCACTTGTGATGCGAAAACAGTTTCCAAAGTCTCACATAATCAGGGTCTTATGACTTATGTTTTACTTTTCTTCAGGAAGCATTAGAAAACGGTATTTAAAAAGCTTTTCAAAATGCACTTTTGGGGATCTACCACTGTTTTTTGTGGTTAAGTAAACCTTGCTATGATTATTACACATTTTATGCAGATCAGAGTGAGAAAACATTAGTTTGGTGGACGGCATATATCCCTTACATCACTAAAGGAAACTGACTACCAACCTGACCATCACCGCAAAAAAGGAGGTTAGGTATTTATCTTGTTAGACTACGAGCTATTTCCCACTACTAAACACAAGGTAGGGTACGCTCCGTGATTTTGAAAAGTGGCAAAAATGGCAAGGGATTTAGGGGGTTATATTTCAACATACTCAGTTTTATGTCCTTAAACTCTTAATCTGTTTCGATAGTCCATGTTTATGGACTTTTTAATATGTTACAGGAATTTGCTAATGTCATATTATTTTTACAAGGTTGCAATAAAATTTTGAATGTATTTTTTATTTATACTTCTACATGCTGTCACATATACTTCAAATTTCTATGTCCAAGAACCCTATATGCTAAAATAGTCATTGTTTATGGGCCCTTTTAGGATTACAGGCATAGTGACCAATCACGAAGCAGTATTTTGATGGACGTCAATAATTTTTTAATATTTCCATCAATTTTTTTCTAAGTCCAAGAACCCTATCTGCTAAATACGTACATTGTTTATGGGTACTTTTTTGGATACAATGCATATATCAATGACCAATCAGAAAACAGTATCTTGATGAAGGTCATATATATTCTAAATATTACCATCAAATTCTAATGTCCAAGGAACCCCCGAGATCCTAAATAGTCGTGTTTTATGGGTTATTTTATGGATTACACTGCATATTCAATGACCAACAGAAAAAAGTATTTTGATGACGTCATATATATTTTAACTATACCATCAAATTTCTCATGTCCCAAGGAACCCCCTAAATGCAAAAATTGTCATGTTTTATGTGATATTTTATGGATTACAATGCATATTATCAATGACCAATCAGAAAACAGTATTGTGATGGACGTATATATATTTCTAAATATACATTAAACCTTTCTCAGTTCCCAGAAACCCCATATATGCAAATATAAGTTTATTTTATGTCCATTCAATTACATTACAATAAATTTTTCAATGGACCAATCAGAAAACCAGAATATTAATGACGTATACACATTCGAAATACTTCCATTGAATCAGCGGGTCAACAAACCCCTAATATACCTTAAACTTGACTAACTCAACCTTCTTAATTTCAAAAAATATTTTTGGCCAGCTTTGATTCAATCCTGGCCCACGTGGCGACGGTGGGAGAACAGTGGGGGAAATGGTCGTTTGATGGGTCGGCAAACCAACATCAAGCCGACGGGTGGGAAACGGTGGGGAAATGGTCGTTGGATGGCGACAAGCCAACGGTGACGGGGAGAAGTTGGGAAAATGGGGGGGAAATGGTCGTTTTTGTCGGGAGGCCAACGTTGGGCCGATGTTAGGGAAATGGTGGACTGAATGGTCGTTTTATGTTGGTAATCACGTCGGGGTTAAGTTGGGAAAATGTAGGGGGGAACTGGTCGTTTGTGGTCGTAGGAACGTTTGGTAAAAAAAAAAAAAAAATATATATAATGTTTGTCCCGCGAACAAATTGCTAAATATTCTAAATTAGGCTAATTAATAGTAAATTAGTAGGCCTCTAGCAAATGACAGAGCTTTCAGCAAAAATCGGGCCTAGCTTAGCACACTTTGTGCGTAAAAATAAAACATATGGCAATTGCAGTGACTATATTTTTCGATTTTGTGACTTTTTTGATTTTGTGCACTCTGTGACGTATTTCCGCCATTTTTATTAGTGGGGCGATTTGGACTGCAAAATGTCGACAACCCCTCCCCCTCGTAAAACAAACGCACCACTTTCTATTCGAAAGATAGTAATAAATAATTTTAAAAAAAATGATGGTTTGTGGTCAAAACTTTGTGGCATTGCGGTGGGGGGGGGGGGGAGGTGAGGGGTGGTTTTTTGGGTCAAAAATCACTTTTTGATCTAAAAAACTTAAGAAATCAAATTTATTCATTTTTTCGTCAAAACAATTTTATCTCATGCACTACTTCATTCTCTGACTTATATTATAATTTTCTTTCTGTTTATCAATATATAAAGGGTCTTGAATTTTAGCCCAAATCACCTTTTTTCCTAAAAAAGCATCCCTTTTTACATGTCCCCACAACGAGTATTTACCTGAACCCTTTATCAACGATAAAACCTATTCAATAACAAAGAGGATACCATAAACTAAGATTGTAAAATTTACCTAAAATAAAAAATAATCATAATTTCCGCTTAAATGCGCCCAAATTTCATTTTTTCGGCATAGAATATCCGCTGCCACCAAATGTTCAACCACAACCATCATTTTCTTAATCTATATATTTATCCTTCAATAAAGGGGCTGTGTTTGTTGTACGGTGGGGAGGGGTAACTCGAAAACTAGAGCACTTTTCAAGGCACGGCCGCTGCTCTATCGAGTCTTATGTCTTTCACTTAGTGGTGTTTCTATACTGTTTAAGCTTTTTACAATTGATATATTATCATATTGCCTTTGATATCAAGAGGACCAAGTTAGGCATCAATTGGATAGTCGTCAGTCTTCTGATACAAAGGTCCCTGGTTGAATCCCGTCAAGGCGGTAAGTCGATGTCAGTTACTATATAATAATATACCTAAACATAAGATTATGAACTATACTGGTGTATTAATGTGTAAAACCATAGGGACATGTTCTTTTTTTTATTCTTGAGCCCAATTGTTGATTTTTATAACATGTCAAAACAGTCGCAATGCTGGCCAAACATTGGTCAACGTCAAAATACGACGCAGTTTCATCGTTGGGCCGACGGACAAATGACGTTGGCCCCTACTCACTTGTCGACGTTGGCCCAACATCGCGTGTGATGTTGGGCCAACATTGTCCCAACGTTGTAATGATATCTTTTTACACGAGACAATGTTTCAACTCACCATTTAAAATGGCTTCACTAAGTGGCAATCGACCTTCTGCCAGCCGCCTCTCCATCTCACAGATCGCATCAAATCATCCCTGCACATTTTATCCAAATTATATAATTTGTAGCTCTATACTCAATGTACCACACGCATTATTTTGCATTGGTCTAAATATAGAGATGCAGACTAAATAAACGTGCAACCTATAAAAGTGAGCTCCTGTCTAGAATCATGCGGACATCATTTTGTGTCCAGCCTAATTATACTGCAACCTAACTAGCATCGCTGACGGGTCTTAGCTGCAGGGCGGGCTCATGTCGTATGATCACCGAAACGAAATTCGTCGTTTGCCTTCTGGAGTCCAAATTTTACTCCACTGCGCAAGGGACTATGAGGCATAAAAATTAGTGCCCCAAAACTGCACTAAATTTTTTTACGCAAAAATATTTTTCACAAAAATAAAACTGCGATTCTATCTACCCGTGACAATTAATTTTTATTTATCCATAATTAGCACACTCCAGTTTATTAAACGTTTTTGTTTTTAGATGAATCCCCTTTTAAACTCATAATCAAAATGAGCAAATTAAAATGCATTACAGTGGGTTATACTTTCGAGGTTAAGTTCCTTTCGGGGATTATTTTGTAAATAATCTTACAGAATTTCATTAGGGGCGTGAAAAATAGGTAAATCACGACTGTAAAGGTGGGAAACCTTGTCTAACCCCGGAAAAAAAAAAAACAATTCAAGTGACCGTGGACTATCTTCCCTTTTAGAGAAGAAAACGTGAAATTGTAGGTTGCTAGGTTACAAACTTGTATTTAATACATTTAATCGCAAAAACAAACAAAAAAAAAAAAAAAAACACACGAATATAAATAATAATGTATAAAAATGCATTTATAGACGCTCTAACTGAATAACAACGCGCCGTACAACAAATACTAAAAACTAATATACCACTGATATACAGTATAATAAGGAAACTAACAATCAAACGTTAAAAAATAACGCTTCAGTATTATTTTTGAAGAGGCGCTTAAGCCGCAGTGGTGGGAAGGCGCCTCTCTAATATTAACGGAACTTGTTCCAGAACGCTAGCTCCAAGACGTGGAATGATTGTCTCCAATCTAACGCACGGCACGAATTAAGATAACAAGCCGAGTAATATCAGAAGAAGATCGTACTTTCGTCCTGGGACCATCAGAATTACTGTCCAACACATACCAAATTTACCAAACGCGCAGCTTTATTTGTGCAAGCGCTCGAGCCTTTTGAGATCTATTTTCATTGTCTCCGTACAGTCATGAGTTGGCATAGTCAATGCAGGACAAGATCAAAAGTGATAAATCTAGTGTTAGAGATAGCTCTGATTGGGCATACTCATGGTGGAATAGCATAACCCAGGTCTTTACCACACCAAAAGATGCAAGAAACAAGAGAGTACCCAGATCTAATGTTATTGGAGGAATAGTTTCAAAACACATCGTGGCAAAGACAATAAATTTGTCTTTTCTTGATTCATCTTCAGAATATTTCTTGGACATCCAAAATGTTTATGACGATGAAGGGCATGCTCACAAATAATCTAGAATATTGTTCAAACTCACAGGAAAAGCTGAGTAACATCGCATATACGAGTTAAAGTTACATGTGCTGAATTCATATAGTGTTACCGACTGGATGAGTATACATTATGAAACCTTGCGGGTCACATGGAGCCCTGAAGAACAGAGTAGTTGAAAATATGCTCATGGAGCAGTTCATGGTAACATCACTCGGGTACTAGGGTCAGTGAGATATGATCTAAAACCAGATAGAGTGCTACTCACATAAAGGGTTACTTTTAAGGAACAATACACAAATTCAGTTTGGCAGCGATTAAGAAACCATTTGATGAGGCGGTTTAACATATTAGCTTCTGATCGGACAAATGCAATGCGACACAGTCTTAATAGGGAGAGATAATTGATATAAAAGAGAAAATTGTGACATGAAATGGAACAAGTTTGTTGAAATTAGCAGTGGATTGAGAAAGCGAGAACAAATTGGACGCAAATGAAGATTAATGAGGGGTAAGTTGTTATGTAAACATTATCTTAATGGCCAGCAAAATGTGTTTGACACTAAATCAATGGAATTATAGAACAAAACAAGACAAACTTTGCCCAAATATCTTCATAAAATGTCTAGCGCAGCGTTACATAATATAGGCCCAGACGGTAAAGTCTTGAGATGTATGATTCTGTGGTACAAAATGCCTCTTCTCTCGGACAGTGGACTGAGTGCGAAAAAAAAAAGTTTTGGAGATCCACGGTCGCTTGGATTTATTTTTTTAAGCAAGTAGGTTTGACTGATACGCGATGCAAAAAATGTGCTTACATGTAACAAATATCCGATGCGAGGCTCCATTCCTATACCCTCACAGAGGTTTGAATATATCGTCCTTTAAACAATGTAGTCCAGAGGGATAAGCAAAACACCGGAACTTTGTTTTTTTTTTTTTTTTTTTTTTTTAAAAAACTCTTCTTTTTTTCTTTTTTTTTTTTTATCTTTTTTGATAGAAATATGACACTGGCACACACTTAATAGAATTTTGCATTAGAGAGTAACAAGATTTCCACTCATTATTACTATTCATGACCGTCTGATTAGATTCAAGGAACTAAATAAAGAAATAATTGGAAAAAAATAAAATAAAAAACAAATAAAAATCGGCATGTTTTCAGACTACAAAGGATAGTAGGAAGTGAGTTCTTCCAAACCTCAATAATTAGAATAAATAACTTATTAAAACGGCTCGCATAAAAAATAAACTTAAATACAAAAAAAGTGCCACGATGTGTTAAATTTGACAAAATAGTTTTAATGTATGCTGTTGCGGGGGGGGGGGGACACTTTAAGAAAAAAAATGTGACTTAGCATTTTCCCCCGGGCCGTTATATGGAACCCTCAAGAAAGAAACTCAAAATGGTTCATAGAATCTGAGAACCCCACAACGGTTTCTAACAGAACCATGAAATGTGCTATAACAGCAGTTAAATAACTGTTTTTGCGTCAGTGAAGAACCGTAATCCTTGTCGTACATGCCTTTTTTTAACATGGTTTACAAGGGGGTGGGGTGACCGGGCGTGTGGTAACCACCGTCCTTTTGGGATTTCGAGCTTATGATTTTGATACCAGTGGATAGTTTTGGTCTTTTCTTCTTTCCACTAATCGGCAAAATGGGTATTTTCTAGAGAAAAGGCTAAAGTCCAATTTTGCGCAGTTTTTTGGAAATAAGGGTAAAATTATGGTAAATGCCATGTATTAGGGTTAAATACGATACTCTGCAGGAATGAGTACACAATGAAAAATTGAGAGAGAAGTATGATAAAGGCCTATAATCTTAAAATAAAATAAACAAGGCTACTATCCCTTGGCCATAGGTCCGAAGGACGACTATCCTAGGAACCACAATCCTGGACTATTTCTCTAGGGAATATTCGCATTGACAACCGTTTAATTTTTTTATGTTTTCAAAATTAAATTTATTCCCTTTACAAAGGTGGATATGATGCGTGAACACGGACTTACAAAATTCACCCTGAACGAGCATTCCCATCGACGAAAGAAACATACCCTAAAACAATTTTTTTGTCAGTTTTTTTTGCTACCCTAACAATTAGCAATGCATTGCGTCATTATATAAAAATGCAACCTTTATTGTTTTGATTTGCTCTGCTTTACAATATTATGATGGTTTTGATCTTCTGCTTAATTTGAGTTTCATAACCTAAGTCAATTGCAACTTATTCTAAATTGCAGTTGTATTCTCAATTTAAATATGAGTTACAATGTGAACATATCTGTTAACGTTGATAAAGTTTCATTTTTTAGATATATTTACTAACTTAGGCTTGGTATTCTTAACTTGTAAATTGAAAAGTAGGTAGATGGAATTCAAATAACCCTTGACACCCTAATTCAAGTACAGCGTACACTCGCCTGTTGGAAAAAAGGGACCATTCATACGCTTTGTCTTGTGCCGCATCAGAATCCACCTTGCAATACAAATGCGCCCCCCCCCCCCCCTGAATTATTTGTATTTAAAAGAAAACATTCCGTTATTGCTTTTTGTAAATGTAAAGCGGTTAGAACCTTCAGGAAATCATGAAATCCAAACTTTAGAAATCGTATTGGTTTACGCGTAAACGCGAAATTTTGACGAAAAAATTCTTATGTTTATATAACAAGTAATCTTAAAGCAATATTTTTCGTATTTCAAATCGGAGGAGCTAAAGAATCTACTGTACAGGTTATTTTCTTATTTTTTGCGCGACGCGAGGACGAACAAAGATTATTTACCGTCGTAGCAACTGGACAAATTGTGTCCCAGAGATAATAGTATGTGAAATCATGTGCTGTAAGACCCCTTTTCAGCATCGTGAAGGCCAGCCATTGCTGGGTTTTGAATTGCCAGCTACAATCATATCCATTTCATATAGTGAGGCCCCCCCCCCCCGACCTCAGTTCTCTAATTTGTCAATTACTTACACTGTGATGTTTTGGGGGGAAGATGAACATGAGCTGGCAAACTAAAGTTTATAAACACGATACACCCTACTTTAAAGCACCCACTGGTGGTTAACATTTAAATAACTTTCTAGACTTTAATGCAGTGGTTAAAATTAGGCCAAAACGCGAAATGCGAAAATGTTTTATTGCATTTTGGACCATTTTAATTGGTTTTCGGCCGCCCCCCCCCTAAAACTTTTCTCCTTTTGGAGTGTTTTTTTAAAGATTTTCCAATTGAGTCAAAATCTAAAATAAGAATCATGATAATAATAAAATAATAATGATGATGCGCCAAAAAACACCAATTGTAAAGGCAAGGCGGCGGTCTTGTTTTGTTGTTGTTTTTTTTTCTTGAAACCTTAATGCGCTACAGTCGTTCATGCATGAAACTTTAAGTCTGAATATTTGGAAGCCGAACGAGATGTACTACGGGGGTATCCGTAAAAGGTCTATTTTTCAGAGATCGACCCACTGGACTTATTCAAAACGGGGACCCCAGCTGGATTTGGACTGACTGTGGCGGCCCGGCAGTGGCCATTTTGGTCAAAATGGCAGCCATTCATAGTTCAGTGCCTTATATCCTCGGTTAATAATACTGAAAGGAGCTTGATCTATGGGTATTATACGTTTTATGGTCAATGACATCTAAATATGAAAACTACAGGTGTGCGTCATTTGTGTTCCAATATGACGTCCAATGTCTACTAATTTTAGCTGCTAATGTTGTTATAGTTTGCACAAAATAAAAAACGTTTCATTTTGATTTGTGTTCTTTCCTATGTTTTCAGGGTCAAAGAATCCGAATATGATATATTAATTTAAAAAATAGCATTAGTTATTATTAAAAGTGTGATAGTTTATTACAATAGCCTTGTAAAAAAGACATTAATATTAAATGATAGTGCAATAAAAGAGCATCCAACATGGCGACCCGCAGTGTAGGATCAAATGCCTCCCACTTCCCCCGAGTTCATCCCCCCAAAAAATAAGGTTTACGAATCGATGACTACTGGAAATGAGCCAGGAGCTTGGCCAATCAGCAGACTTTTGAAACGTCCAATGCCCAGTGGACGATTTGAAAATGGATGCACGTTCCATCCTTTCGTGACCCGTTATTTTGCCCATTTCGTGTAGATGTACCAAGGGAGGCAGGAAAGAAAGCAGTTTTGTAAATGCAAGAAGATAAGCTTTTAGACATATGCAACACTGCAAGTGCAATGGAGATCTGACTGATAATGTCACCTTTCTATGAAAAAGGCATGATATTTAACCGAGGTTAATTATGGCTATACACACAAAAACATGGATTTGTGTCTAGATTTTATTTTAGGCGACAAAAATTAATAACAATCGGTTAGGTACACTTCAGCAAGTCTTGTAATTAATTAAAAAATCCACAACCTTCAGGAGGTCCGGGTGCTATTCTTACAAAGTATTGTACGTGGTGAAATTAGGCATAAATCAGCCATTATATCATGTTACCAGACCTGCTGCATGTTTCGCATGGTTCCTTTCCAATATTTTATGACACACTCAGCTGCATGCCTTGCTATTTTTATCGGCTTTTAGATAGCAGTTGCCAATACAATTCAGAACTAGGTGACGTCACCGTGGTCCCACATTTTATTTGACAATGGCGGCTTCCAGGAGTATTGCAGTTGGCCTTAAAAACACCTCAAAATTTAATTAGCCGGGTTGGGGGGGGGGGGAAACCTTAGGGAAGGGTCAATTTTAACTCAAAAAATGGTGCCATGGACAAAACAAACAATTGTAATCAAATTTGGACCTTCTAGGCCCTAAAAACATTTGTTCATACATTAAAAAAATCAAAGTCACTATAATGAGAAGATATAAAAAGGTTAATTTTAGTGCAAATTGGAGGCACATCTGAACAGTGTGTTTGTGTGACTTTCATTCTTCTAGGTTATATTCTCCCAGTGTCTGGTCCAAATATATGCGGCAAATATAACGATATAATGATCTAATCTAATGATTATAGTCCAATCCTTTTCCACTGCAAAACAACACCTCTCTTTCCCAACCTAAAAGCTGCAATGGATTTTCTTTTCAAATGACAACCAATGCCAAACGTGATCTTTAAGGTGTATATTGAATGCCTAAAGATGTATATTACGCAAGAGATGTTTCAGGTACAAAACCAAATAGTGCATTTACACAACGCGTACGGCCTCGTCAACTATTATTAAATCAACAAATGAGGACGATAACAAGAACTGAAAAATTCACCACAAAAACAAAATCACCGTCTACAGGTAGATATTTGAACATGTAAGTCAGTGTGGCAGAGGGCAAAACGTTTTTTTTTTGTCGTGTTGACGATGACATATTCCATCCAATCACCAGCTACTTGAACAGGCGTACGGGGAGAATCTCGAAAAATTGCTGACAGGCGTTTTGCATTGCGGCTGTTCTGTAAATTTAAGAACAAATTTACAAAAATAAAATAAATGTGTGATACACACATAATAGTTATAATAGAAACAACAAGAAACATGGCGCAGTCCATAGATTGAAATATTTAAATTTTTTTTAAATGAGTCAGCGTGTTACTGCGTGTACAGGGGGGTCCATGAGCGTGATTAATTTCGAAGTTGTTTATGATAAAAAGGCGCACTCAAAGTCAGAACATTACCAAAAGTCAAAATAAAAAAAAATCAACCTCAAATAGATATCGTGAAAATGAGGTCCAGAACCTCTATTGTCACTAAATGTTGAGGGCCAATACCGGCCACATTTCTGTATCGAGATCTTAATAGTCTATGCTCTTCAAATGCCAAGAATGTGAAATTATTATCAATTTTTAACAAATTAAAAAAAGAAAAAACCTAAAAAATTAAAAAATTATGTATATTAATTATAAAAAAATCCAACATTCCGAGATGCTCGATTCAAGCAGTTAGGTCTTTGTTTGGTCTTTGTTTTGAAATCAAACATTTAGTATTTTCAATGAAGAGGTGAAAATGATAATTCTAAGACCGGTTGTAAATTTAAAACCAATATCGAAGCCGCTATCAGGCACATGTTGGGTGAATGCACAAATGGCACAATTGTTTTTTAAAAATTTATTACCATTTAGTAGACGTGACGTGTACTTGTATATTAAAGCATTCAATCGCAATTAGGAGCTTCTTGGACTTGAATAGTAATCTCATAATGCTGTTAAACCCCCCCCCGAGATTTAGTGCAGAACAAAGTTTCAGTGCTTGAATAGAATTAGGGCGTAGGTATTAATATTAAAAACAAACCAAATCCACTATGTGCCCTATAGTATACAACGTGAATAAAAAAAAAGGAAAGGAGTAGAGATGATCTTGAAACTTAATGCAATGACTATATCATAGATTGGTTTTTGTTTTATTAATTAAAACACATTTAATATATTTCATGTGTTGAAAAAATGACATAAATCTACTGAAAAATAACCTAGATATTGGAGGTTTTGTAAGGGACACCCTTTTTGCCATTCCTATGGGATTTACACACATTAGACTTGTGGCTGTGAGAAGACAAGTACATATGATCCTTGTCAAACTTAATGTGACCATTTCTTTGTTATTTAAAACGACGGATTAGTAAAGAATCGATTTATACCAATATGCTAATAATGAATGATCTATTATACCAATGTGACCACTGATATGCCAAAAACCCAAAACACCAATTGCACTGTCTTGCAGAGCAAGAAAACAAGTTCTTCCATTGTTTCGGAGATGCAAGAGTTTGTCCCTTTGGGCATATCTTGTATCTATACCGGATTTCAGTAGTAGTGTTGAAAACTCTTGTCATTTACAATCAGGTTAAAACTAGGTGGATGTTGGGTTCCACAATAAATACAGTTACTGATGATTGCGATTGAACTCTACGTATACTTTCATAATGCTATACACCGTATATCGTACATAAGAATATATGCTTAACTGTATAAATCCCATTGGAAATTGACGAAAAAGACGCGTGCCGTACAAAATTTGTTCATATCTGGCTTTTGTTTTCCAGTCGATGTTTCTTTCACTTTTTAACACTGGGAAGTATATTAGATTTGTTTGAGTTAAAAATAAAGGACAATCTATTGATTCAGTGTTTTATCAAGGTTAAGGTCATCTGCAATGCTTGCAATTTTTTTTTGATTCACGTGTATAGTGTCATATACACGTTAGGGAAGAAAGCCCAGTTTAAACCCGGCGTACCCAGAGAAAAATGCGGGACCTAGTAGGACTGGAACATGTAAAAAACGGACATGAATCGCAGGAGCTGGGCCCGCGTAACTGGACCACAGTAGGGCGCAGCGAAGGAAGTCCCACTACGCTAGCACGACTCCGTTGAATATAGGAAAGCTATTACGTTAATCTCGCCAAGACTTCTAAAAGAGTGTAAAAAACCACAGGTTTCTGTTCAAGTAGAGTTGTACGTTTTATTTTGAAGCCGATTCATACTAAAACCGAGACAAAACTAAAACGACCGAAAAGAGTACGGAATTAATGCGTATGTTAAATAATTGGGTCGTCTACAA